>LGRX02035184.1:36993-76861 GCA_001247695.2 Cymbomonas tetramitiformis | reverse complement strand
TTTTCGATATTTTGACCATTTTTTTTTTGCGATTTTTGACCTCGGAGCCTTTGTTCCAAACTGGGGATTAATATTAGAGTATTATATCCTTACTTTAGAACATGAATAAACAACTTAAAGCTTATAATGCATGTATATATCAATATGGCCCGTAGCGAAGCCTTGAAGATTGCTCAAAAACGGTATAGAGAGACACATGTTGAACGGACAAGAGAGGTTACAAGGAAGTGTTCGAGGACGTTTTACGCCCTTCATAAAGATGAGTTAAACGCCAAGAGACGAGAAAAGTATAGGCTGAGGAGGGATTCAGAAAAAATCTCAGGTGCATAGATTTTTTTTTCATTTCGTCCAAGTCTATAAACTACTTAAAGAAAAGAGTTGTACATGTATATAAGAAACCATGGCTATGCAATGCAATCCTTCTTATGATGACACTCTCGTTCTCAAAAACATGGTTAAGCACAAGTTATGGAAAAACTCGAAAGAACCAATGACGTCCAACTTTTACAACGATAAGAATGTTCAATTTATTGGAATTGAATCTTGTAAATCCTACAACGTTGGTCTCTTTGGAGGCAAAGTGAACAACATCATTGTGGTTGATTTGGACTCACACAAGTGGGATTTGAAAACACATCCTTGGGTGAAAAAGTTCGGACAAGCTCTTAGGAAGTTTGATACATACACCGTCAAAACATGTAGTGGAGGTTATCATTTGTATTTTTTGTATGACGATGACTTCGCCGACAAGAAGAATAGCTCGATAGGGATTGATGTGTTGAGCAATGGAACATACATTGTGGCACCTCATTCACACATATATAATATCAAAAAGAACACCATTCATAAGGATTACACCGTATACCACGACACATCCATCAAGCCGATACCCGAAAACTTAAAGCAATTCTTGTTTGAACACATTTACACATCCAGCTCACAAAAAAATGAAAAGACCGGAAAGTATGAAGTTAAACCTAAAAAGGAATTTGAATATGAAGGAGACGTGCATTACAACTTAAGCAATAAGAACATTGATAGTATATTGGACATGTTGCCTAACAATATCATCGATAATTTCGGAGATTTTTTCAAATTCACCACCGCCATGAAAGGATTGAACCAATATGACAAGTGGGATGAATTTTGCAAAACCAAACCTAACTATCACCAAGATACCAACAATCAAACTTGGAATTCATGTAAGCCCAATGGCGACTTCGATGCCATCGGGTGGCTCTTATCTAGGAATGAGAACATCATTAATTATCACAAAATGAAACCGACACCCAAGAATACCATCAAGCCACATGTGATTTGGAATCGGAAGTACCTTCAAAAAACTAGAGGTGAAGACATCTATGAGGTTGGTAAATCGTACATCATGAAATCAAAACCCGGAACTTCCAAAACTACAAGTGTAAGGGACCATATCGCTCACAACAACCTTAATTTTATAGTCATAGTTTCGAGAGTGACTTTGGGAGAAACAATACACCAAACCTTTAATGAGAGCGGAGTTGAATGCAAATTTTACAAGAATGAAGAGGACATACAAAGGGGAGAAAATATCGTGATACAAGTTGATAGCCTTGCAAAATTGAGAAGATTAGACCTGAGTGGGTACACAATATTTATCGATGAGTTCAATTCACTATTGAAGCACGTGATTGGTAGTGAGACATTGAACGCTAGGCGGGTCGATGTGTGGGTCAGATTGAAACAAGTATTGAATAATTGCAAGAACTACATAGCGGTTGACGCGGACATAAGTGACCGATGCATGAAGTACATGAATTTGGTCAACAAACCATACACATACATACACAATAAACACAACCATTATGATGGAGTGAAGATAAAAGAAATTCAAAGTGAGCATCAATTTAGGGAATTAATAAAATCACAACCAAACGGGTATATAGTGGCATGTGACTCTAAAACACTCGCCACAAAATTGCACGCGTATTTGATAGAGCACCATCCCGATGTAGTATTGATAACCGACGAGACCGACATATTACCCGATTTCAATACAACTCCAAGAATCATTTTTAGCCCAAAAGTATTGTATGGTATAGATAGCAACAATGACAAAAGGCGACCTGTATTTGGTTATTTCAAAGAACATACAATCGACCCTCTTGCTATGAGTCAACAAATTCAACGTGAAAGAAACATCACGGAGGTGTACATCTTCTTCTATGGTAAAAGGTATTAGTGTAACCCATTTACTCTTGAACAAGTGAGACAGGCTTTCAAAGATACCGACAAGTTTGGATACGACCTTTTCGACAATCCATTAGTACCGAAAGTATTGAATGAAGAGTACTTTGACTTTCTAGTCGAGTACATTTACGAGAAGCAATGTTATAGCACAAACAAGTTTGCTCACTTCATCCAAATCATGCAAGAACAAGGCTTTGTGTTCGAGTTTCCTTATGTGAAGAATAAAAAAACAAAATGGGAAGATGCCGAGGACGACCTTGCTAAGGACTTTGACCCTGAAGGTTGTGAAAAGTGGTCGAGAATTCATGAGATATTGCAAGTACCAAAGGAGCATTTGAACACATATAGAAAGTACTACACAAAGGACTATGAACTAAAGAAACACTTTGCGGCCTCGAAGCACTTTTGGCTACATGATAAAGAGCATATGTATGAAAGAGTACAAAGTGCCGAGGATTTCGTGGTGAACATAGTAACATGTACCAATATGAGAATATTATTACTCAAAGAACTTCAAGAACTAGTTGGAATCGAGGACAAGGGTGCCATCGATTCACAAAGAGCATTGACACCGGAGGAAAGCGAAGAGTTCAACAAGAAGTACAAACAAATCTTTAGCAAGACCGGAAAAGATTTTGACTTGACAACGGAGTTGCAATGCAATGCAATGCTAAATAAGATGCACCATGCATTGTTCGGAGACGGGTTTACAATCGGGAAGAGGAAGAGGAACAAAGAGAAGTTAGGATATGTGTACACGGTGGAACCTGAGTTCTTAGAAGAACACCGACAATTGTTAGAATTTCGGTCACCCGAACTTTTTAAGGAGTATGGATTGTTCAATGGAAAGTACCAATTCATTGAAGATGAAGAATCTGAAGAAGAAAAGATATCAAGGAAACGTGTTGAGCTGTGGGACCATTTAGTATCAAGAAAGATACACCCAATAGTATTATAAAGTTCCAAACCAAGGATGCCGGTAGGTGACGCAGATATAGTAGGTATGAAAGCAAGCTTCATTGTGAAATTCATAGAAATGCAGCAGTAGCGAAACAATCGAAGATAAGCAACACCGATGTGCCAAACCGAGGATTAATATTAGAGTATTATATCCTTACTTTGGAACACATAAGGTACAAATCGGCATCACGGGCAACACGGGTAAAAGGTGGGGAAATAGGTCATATTCTCGTTATCTTATATATAGTCTATAATATGACCTAATGTGCCACCTTTTGATTTCGCGGTGATTCATTGCCCATCGCGTATAACTTGTCGCAGATTTCCAGAAATGTACAAATGTTCCAAACTGGGGATTAATACTATAGTAATATATCCTCACATCGGAACACACGACACATAAGAGCGAGTTGTCGCAGATTTCCAGAAAACACAATTTCAGATATTGTCGCAGAATTCCAGAAAATTCTAATGTGCCAAATTGGGGATTAATACTATAGTAATATATCCTCACATCGGAACACACACAACAATCAATCCATTGATATATGGTTGCGAGCTGGGAAGCGAGCAATGCAAGGCGGGCATGGGTGGTAGGTAAGGCGGTAATAGCATAGATTGTAGCCAGTCGCTGTGTCGACTTACGCAATTCTGCCGTAGATAACCGTAGGTACTCACTACATAAGAGGCGTTCCGAAATACTGGGAAATCCTGGCAAATACATAAGGTACTTAAGAGATACAAGTGTATATAATAAGGATACTCCCCCACTACACGCCTCTTATGTAGTAGTACAGAAGTACTGCAACTCACTTCACCTTTGCACATGGCAATTTTCATGGCATAAAAGTGAATATTCCTGTATGTCAGCATCTGTGATTGATCATATCTGTGGGTTTTACTGATTTGAAACCCATGGAAGTAAATGCACTCCTTGATGATATTTAGGTGTACCAACTATAAGCGGATTATCCACTTTAGTGATAACTTATCAACCTATGATATGTTTGAGCATATGACTGTGCTCTAAGAGTATATCAAAATGATATCTCTAAATTTCAAACATATCTGGACATAGCTTGATTATAATCAAAGCAGTTTAGCACAACACATATATGCGTGTGTGTATGTCCACAACAACCTATGTCAGCTCAATATGTGTATGTACTGATCTGGTTATGTACATGCTTTTGTGCTGATCAATACCGAGTCATTTGTCAAAATGCAGTATAGTGGTTGTTGTTGCTCCAGCGATATATGAGAGTGAATGGACTGTGCTCAACAGTTACCAGCTGTTGTAATGAGCACAGTATTCTGCCTTCGGGTCTGGAGATAACTCCATCCAGCCCTACATGTTGTCTTATCTTGCTCCCATATGTATCGCCATCTCTGACATTCCACACGCACATGTGTTTGTGGAATGGTATCCATATTATCATGCACACAATAGACATTATAGTTGATCAATTCACTCTGAATCAGTGAATATCATCATATACAGTAATGCCAGTGTGTGTGCAATATGTAGTACTTATTGATTAGTACTTTTGCCAGTGTGTGTGTGTGCGCTCACTTTTACACACTTACAGGAAGATAACTTCTGGTATTGCAATATTCCCAGACAGTTTATCATGCAGGATGATGATCAGCATACCATGTACAGTAGAAACTCTATTACTTTTTTAATTATATAACGAATTTCTTTAAAAAATCGTTGTAAAGATAAATTTCGAATTAATTATTGAAATATTACAGGTAGGCGTGAAAAGATAAAAGATAAGCCAAAAATTAAATATTGGATCTCGTCTTTTCACAGCTGGTAAACGTAGAGATAAAGTACGCATTTAATTCTGCGCCTCGGACGGACGTGGCTGGGCAAAAAATGGTAAACCGAAAAACAAACTCGGTACACGCTAAAAGATTGCTGCAAGCGCCATTTTCGAAATATCTTGCACGCATATACGGCTACGTGCGCGGGCTCCGGCCAGGCACGCGCGTTTCGCTATCCCCCGCTAAGGCGTGATGTACCGACAGGGTCCCGACAAGGTGGGTATGTTCCCAACCATTTTCGACCATGCTGAATCCGATGACGACGTCCGTTTAGATTGACGACGTCCGTTTAGATTGACGACGGCCGATTAGAGCCGTATAGGGCCCCACGCCGTGCTCAAGGTGGGCCTAGGCAAATCCACCTGAGCGCAGACACACCGTTACGTCGGCGGCGATGCTTAAAAAATCAAGCACGTTTTGGTAACACCAAGATATCAGGGGCCGCTATCGACTAGTAATTCTATAACGATTGGATCGACCAATTCTAGATCTGATCGTTATAGAGTTGTCGATGAGGCAGTTTGTTTTATCCGGACAATGTCTATTCTGCGAAAGGCGGGTTAACCCGCCGTAACGCGTTGTTACGGCGGGTTACCAATACCTAGGCATTTCTACGATATCGCGCGCGCAATTGACTCCGGGCAAAAAGTGGGAACAACAGGCGTTTATCAACCCTCAAAATAACCCAAAAAAAGTTGGCAGAACTCCGGACACTTTGGTCTGAGGATTGGTAATCGACTTCGGGCAAAAAGTAGGAACAACAGGCGTTTATCAACCTTCAAAATTATCCCCAAAAAGTTGGCAGAACGCCAGACATTTTGGGCTTAGGATTGGTCTATACCAGGGAAGTGCTCTAGATCGAAACTTAAGGTCACAAAACATAAAACTTCCTTCAAATATTGTCACTTAGTGCCTTGGGACCACCACGTAGCCTACGCGGAGCAACAATGAACGAAGTTAGGGGTTAAACCGCCGTAATTTTCGGGCCAACCCGCCCTAACTTTGAACGCCAGTTCAGCCCGGTATACCCATCCAAGTAGCAGAAATTAAAGTTTCCACACACAAAACTAACTACAATCAACATTGCCAAGCATGGGTTTTATGCGATATCTCGAATTATTATGGATATTAGAGTGCTCGAATATCGCTCTTAGGTATTGTTAACCCGCCCAAAAATTAGTAGAATAGACAACAAGGGCCGATCAAGACAAACAAACACCACAATATTTAACGCGGTAACCGCATTTCAAGGCTTGCAAAGATAATAATAAAGTTCGAAACTAAATAATTGAAATGGCGGAGCTCAAAGATAAAGATAAGGATAAATTTCAAAAATATATAATTGATGTGTCCCAAAAAGTTTTGCATTTCAATTAGTTTTTCACTTGCACGAAAAACAATAAAAAACAATAAAGTTTCTACTGTACTGAATGAATCTAGCATAATATATATCAGGTTAGGAGATATTGTAATCCTGTTTTAATCTCATTCACAATAATGAGTTGCATATGATTTTACATGTAGCTCTGGTGAGTATTCCATTCAGTAATCCATTATAGAACGTGCATGTGATCCGAAGAGCATCTCGGCTCCACCGGGACATGACGAGCTAGTTATGATGTTAAGACTACTTCCAGGCACCTTATGCTAACATGAGTTCTAATATAATCTAGCATGCACTGCAATGTGCTTGTGTAATGTTCAGTATATTGCAGGATGATGCTAATGTTCCAGTTGCTAACGTGATCAAACTGGTATATATACTACAGCTGATATCGTGATCAAGCTGTTTTGGTGATGCATGCACAACTTACAATATTGCAGTCACTCAGTATAGAATGTATACATGGTGCAATGCTGCATATACTCATGTGTTGCATGTTGGTGAATGCTGCATGTACTCATGTGCTGCATGATGGTAGATGCTGCATGTATGTGTGTGTTGCAATCATTGCAACCTCAGTATACACATATCTTGCACATTATATTGTAATAAGTATACAAATGCTGACGGTTTGAAATATCTCTGCAGTCATCAAGACATAGTGTGAAATGCTGTAGTATAGTGATCATGTGTCCACCAGGCGTCCATCCAAAATATCCCTGCGAGTATACAAATGTTGTGCAGAGGATATTGACGTGCGTAACATGGCATATGTACGGACGGCGGACACTGTAGACATGTGTATGTCTTGCTGCATGTAGATACATCAGGAATCATGCGCCCTAAAATCGTGCATCCATTACATCTGATGAAATCATGACAGTTGCACATCGCGCTGACGAACTAAAAATCATCGTACGAGCGGATTATTGTGAACGGTTCGAGCGGATTATTTGCGGAAATCGATGTTGCCAATTATTTCACAAAGTATATCATTGTGGCCGGTGTATTGTCGCATGAATGAATGCGATCGCGCTGTTAAACGAAATTTCGTACGTCAGTCGCAGTTGATGTAAATCATATGTACTGACGATCATTTTTCGTTCGCGCATCTGCATCTCGCATACCGTGACAACCCTGCGAATTTTGACATCATATGTATACGATCCGTACACTGTGCGCACACCTTGTCGTTTATAGTGTCAAGACGATTTCTCTGCGAATGCTATCAGCTGCGAATATGTTCGCGATGATAAATCCTCGCACAATCCGTGTGCTGTCGATATTCGAGCGTACAGATATTATTATTCGCTGTGCAGATATTCAATATGATTGCGAACGCTGTCGCCTGTATGCGCGAACCTGCAACCTGCGAACAATACAATATATACTATATCTGACGCTGCACTCACTTGAGTTCTCGTTCTCGTGCCTCGACGAGTTTAGAATACCATCTATTAGGGCTGATAAGCGAGCCCTCAGTATATTGATATAAAGTTGGTGTTATTGAACAGTAAACACGCATGCAACGTATGAGCGGGTGATGAGTGCAGGCTTCAACAGAAGATACTGCTCTAGCTCAATGCTAGCTCATCTTAACCAGATGTCTCCCATCGCATAGATGGTACCGCCATTGGGTTGTGAACCCGAGACATTGGTTGAACGACCAGTATCGGCAGAACGAATAATGCGTTCGCCCCATAATACTGCGCATGCTTGTTCCGCACATGCTAGAAGCGAAGATGATTTCTTGTTTGTTACTTCAAGATTGTATCTTGCTTTGCCATCTTCGAGTTCGACATACGAACTCTCGATGACAGGTGTCATTCAAGTCTTTCCTTGAATAAATGACAGATGGTGTGACTTATCATCTGACGACATGTACAGTCATAGTCGACCGTACTGACGACTGTCTGTCATTATAATATATGACATGACTCGACATGACATGACATGGCATGACACGTATGACATGTATGACACATATGTCATCGGTCATGACCCTGACACTACATATCAGTCAGCAGTCCAGTGTTGGCCTAGGGGTCTGTCATAGGGACTCCCAGTCAGGGCCCCCTATACAGATTCCAGCACACCGCCCCCGCACTGTGGGTGGTGACTGGCTAGGAGAGTCAGAAGTGTAAGTTGCTAGGGCAGAAGCTAGGGTGACAGGTCCTAACTGCTAATCCAACTGTGCCATTCTGATACACAACTTGGAACCCTCTAGCTAGTACAAGAGCAAAAGCATACAAGCAATTGAGTGTCCTGCTAAACTACTGAAAAAGTCTGCACCCGCAAGTCAGATTGAAGAATATAAAGGTGTCAAAGTAAATCAAACCAGATTGAAGACCGTGTTGAGGTCAAAGTACATCTCAGTACACCACCAGAAAGTGGTGCATCACTGCCAGAGCCAGAAGGAGATCACTCGGGGTCAAAGTTCAGAGGAGCACCTTCACCACATCGTTCACCGTAGTAGCCCGCAGTAGCACGGCGGAGCAATACGGGGCGGCCAAAGTGTAAGGTGTCGATCACTGAAAAAACATTCGCCAGAGAATTTGACGGAGTCGGTGTCGTCGATTCGTCGATCACGGGAGGCTGCACCGCACCGGGGTGCTGCCAAGTGCTGCCCGACGGTGGGGCCTCGTCATCTGAAGACGATGCCGGCGACAGCGGAGGACCGTCCTCAAATAACACGGCAGGCGGCGGCGGCCCGGGATGCCACGGCACCGGAGCCATATAGAGGCCCTGCCGCCTCTGCTCCCGCCGGTGGAGACGAGGTGGAATAGCACACGGCACCGTACCAAGCGGTGCCTCCTCATCCGACACCTGCAGAAGGTCGGTTTCGTTGGCCACCGTGAAGGTGGCAGCTCCCACTCCCATGATTGAAATCAAGAGAATGAAGGAAAGAAGGAAGGGCATCCCCCACATACCCGGCTGAGCGGGGAAGCCCCATGGTGGCTTGCCGCAACCAGAGGTGCGGTGAGCACCGTCACACAAATCCCCAACGGCACCACCAGAGGGAGGTGCGTGGGCTGCGGGCTCCGACGCATGATTCGCCGAGATGGCAGGAGCCCGCGGCTGGCGCGCGTGATCCGCCAAGACAGCCTGCGGTCTCAGCCTGAAGCTACCGTCGGGGAGGTCCTCGTAATCATCCGTGTCGTAGCCAGTCAGGTCGACCGGCATAACCGCGGCGTGGTTGACATTCTCCACAATGCCCTTGAACTCACCGTCCGTGCTCGCCGTAGTGGTCACCCGTGCCGACTGAAGGGACACGGGCTCGCCGTAGCCGTAGAGCTTCAGGAGCTCCTCCTCGTCCTCCAGGACAGGCATAGCAGGGGCCGGCACGGCGGATGCCGATGCCGCCGCACCACCTGCCGGAACCTGCTTCTCCGGTGTGTCACCTGCCTCGGCAGGGTCACACACCAGAGCCGAAGCCTGCGTGTCAACGCCCCCAGACGGCAGGAAGGAGGCGTGAGTGTAATGTACCGTAGGCTCAACGGCCGCGTTGACCTCCGCCGCGAGGTCGTCCAGCCGTTGGAGGAAGTCCTCACCGGGCGTCCCCGTCACTGGTGGCACCGCGTCCACGGAGAAGCCGTAGGCGGACACGTCAATGCCCCCTACAACGCCCCCGCAAAGCACCGCTGGCGGGCCGTACACCGTCGCCGCACGGGCAAAGGCGTCCGCCCCCTCATCCGCTGCCTCCTGGAACACGGCACACATGGCAAGGGCGTGCACACCCTCCGCATCCTCGTCGTCGATGGGAATGCAGAAAGCTGCGGCCGTGCCAGGGGAATGTTGGCGACCGCCAAGAGGGCAGTCGCGGTAGAAGTGGTAAAGGTCCTTACCGGATTTCTTGCAGCGAGTACAGAGCGGCTTCGCCCGCTGCTCGTCGCGATCGAAGCCCACGGCGGGTGGGTTGTTCACACCCATGCGAAAGCCCCGCTGGGGCTGCCCCTGCCGCTGCGGCTGGCGTCCATGCGGCGGCCGCTGCCCGTGCTGCCGCTGCGGCGGATCCCGCTGCCGCTGCACCACCGGCTGAGCCGCCCCACACTGCCGCTGCACCAGCTCAGTCAACTCCTGGATCTTGCCGAGGAGCACCTGGTGCTCGTCGCTGGAGAGCAAAGCCGACGCGCCACCAGAAGAGGGGCTGGCCAGAGCAGCCTTCCCGGCCTCCGTCGCCGCCCATGCCTGGTAAATCTCAACCACCAGAGAGCGCAGGGCACTGAGGGAAACCGTCGCAAGATCGGCCACCATGGGATAGCGCACCTTAACCGCGGCGTAGAACACCGGGTCAAGCCGGGTGTACAAGCTGAGCTTCCTGGTGGCTTCGGTGGGCGTCCAGTCAGCTGCCTTGTTGTCCCGCACCAACCGCTGCTCCCGAGCCAGAACGGGTTGCGGGTCAACATTGGCGGGATAGCTGAGAGCCGCATGCTCTTGCTGGAAAGACTCCCGCAACGCCACAGGAACGCAGCGCTTGATGATGTCCACCAGAGCACGCCGTCCATCTCGGTCAGCAGACGCGTCCGTCCCCGTAAGCCAGACGTGGGCGTTGCTGTGTTTCTCGATGACCAGCTGGAGCACGTCGTAGAGCAAGCCGTTGACCTTGCTCACCACTAGAGCCATAGGCTCGTCCAGATCGAACGAGGCCAGCTCCAGTCCAGCGGACGCGAACTCCGTACGAAGCTGCACTACCATGTCGGAGAGCAGGTTCGCGTCAGCCGTGCCGCTGAAATAATGCTTCTTGTCCCCAAGGATATCCTCGCGGATACCCTTGGCCCAAGACCGATGCAGCCGCTGCTTGTAGTAGATCTCGTCAACGAGCTTGGACTGCTCCTGCAAATACTTCCTGGTGGCAACGTCGGCGTCCTCGTTGGAAGTAGGTGCGGGATACGCAAAAGTCGGGGTTTTGACCGTCGGCGTGTTGCGCACCGCGTCGGTCAGCCTCAGAGAGGCATCGATGTCGGAGTCCCTCATAAGGGACCTTTTGGATCTCGTAGAAACCATCACGTAGAGAGCCTGATGGGAGGTGGCACGCTGGGGCGCGTAAGGTTAGCGGCGTGGGGAGAATGTGAGCACACAGCCATGCGAAGAGCGGTAAAACCATGGCATCGAGGGGCACTGGAAGACGAAGTCGAGGTCGAAGGTGCTGCAGTCACCAGCCCAAGAAACGGTAGATTCAGTGTCGACAACGGGTCCAAACCGTATCCGTCGGAGCCTGAGACCTTGAGGCTCCAACGGAGCCGGAGCCTGGTACCCTAAAACTCGAATGGGTACGGATTCGCACGGAGGCTAGGATTTTAAGGCTCCATCGGTGACGGGAACTAACGGAGCTTGGATTTCATGAACCCTTCGGGTTCGGTAACCATCGGATCCTGGCTTATTCAGGCTCCTACGGAGCCGGAGCCTGTGTGCCTCATGCTCCCTCGGGTTCGGGTTATTCGGGTCCTGCACACTCATAAAACCCTACGGAGACGGATTCTACACTATGGCATACACATTCGCAAAACCAAAAGAATCAGATTATTCAATGTTATATATGATAATACAACTAATTCGAAGGCTTGTTCACATTGTAGCAAAAAACAATACTAGTTTTATGCATTGTAGCCATCCTCACTATCAAACACACACTCTTCTTTAGGAGCCACTTAGTATGCGGAAATTTCTGCTAGCAAGTGTAAGGACAAACTATTTAAATTTCATGCACATTCATCATCTTCCTCACTATCGATCCCACTCTCATCATCACTTTCATCTTTATGAGCAAGTTGGTATGCTTTCGCGATCTCCTCGGTGCTAGGTCGCAGGAAGCCGTATTGCCAATTATGGCGGATGAACATGTAGGCTTCAAGCATCTCCGCGCTAAGCGCACCAGCATGGAAATCTGCCAGCAAGCTTCCCGCGCCGCTGAACACCTGTTCCACATTAGCCGAGGCTGCCTTCTTGGATGCGCATTCTGCAAAGAACAAAGTTGCATGGAATGGCAATTGAGCTTCATGATCACAATAAAACTTCAACACGCGAAACTCGTGTGTCAACGGGCCCCAATACGACGAATCTGCCCGTGCAGTCTGGCATGCACTTGTGAAAAGCTCCTTCTCAAGTCTGAGCTTCTCGTTCAAGATGACCTCCGAATTTCCAGTACGAGCTTCACGTTGTTCTGCTGAGGCGGAGCATGCAGAAGCAAGTTCCCCAAGCAAGGGTCCTCCGGCGCTTATTACTCGGAGCACCTCCGCCACTTGCAAGAACAGCATCGCCCCCAACAACTGCACTTTCCCCTGCCACGTGTTGAGTTCCCGCACTTGCTCCTTCCACCAAGTTCTGGGCTTCCTTGGCAAACAAATGCTCTCCACGATGCCGCAGCTTGCGGTTGTACTCCGCCTCCATCAACTCAAAGGTGGCACTCTTGTCTTTGAAAAGCACGCCATCTCGCTTGGTGTCCAGGCCTGGGTGCATCTTGAGTGCCAACAATGTATCATTGTTAAGCTGCAGCAAACGCTTCTCAACCTCCGCCGCCACCACCTCGCGGAACTGCAGAATGTCTGCATCCAAGGACTTTGCGTGTATGTCTTCCCAAGATTCATCTTCTCCACTTCCAGTTACCACCGCTACCAGGTCCGACGTAAGCTCCTTGTGCAGCGATAAAGCAAGGATGTACTCCTTATCGAGACCAACACCGCAATGGCCTTGCAGAGCTTGAGAGACTTCATAAGGTGTGGTCAATACACTCTCCAGTTCATTGTTCTTCTTCCATGCAAACGCTGGCAAACAACGATGTTGGAGGGGATATTCCTTGCCAGCAGCCACATTCGCCTCGATCTGCACAAAGCAACCGTAATGTAAAAAAAAAACCGAAGCACACTCACACAACACTACACTCACTGGGAGTGCATACCACCAAATATGAATAAAGCGACCAAAGGACGAAAGGAGCAACAAAAGGCTCCATGTATGTCATGAGAAAGCTACCTGATCCACATCAGAGTCCTCTTTCGCATCGTCACTATCCTCTTCCTCCTCGCCGTCACTCTCCTCGGACGTCTCTTGAGCACTTGCTGCGGGAACCGTAGGAACGAAGGCGGCCCGCTCGTGGCATTGTCCAGATGCCATGCCCGTGAGGGCAATCTTGATGTCACTCTCCAACATCCGATTTTGGCGAAGCATACGATATAGTCCACCCCAACGGATATGATGCATCCTGAAGACCCTCTTGCACTTGGCCTTCTTCACGCCTCGCGACACCTGGCTCTGCATCAAGCGTTGCGAGCTTACCACCGAAGTATGAAAACTGTGGCTTTGCTTCGAGTTCAGCTTGATGTGAGAACAAAGTGAAGGATTCTTGCGCTTCCCAGCATTACCAAGACCATGCTCGATGGAGCGTTGAAGATGGTGTGGGCCACATACCTGCGACATGAACCCATAAGTGATAAAGCGCCATAAAACAGACTATTGGGGATAGGTGAACCAGTATGCATGTTTTTAGACGGTGTTTTTCTGTTACTATTCTCGGTTTATAGACGACGGGTGACCTGCCACGTCATCATAACGCGCAGTATAATGCAGACACGTGGCAGCCACGTAGGTTGCGGTATGCGTTTATGCGGTACGGTATGCCTTCATTATGCGGTTTGCCATTGTGGTTCGAGTGATCATCGAGCAATCAACGGAGAGAGATATCTTTTTTGGATTGGGTGTGTTCATAAACACAAGCCCCGCGTCAAAAAACGCGGCTATACAACTATCATCACACGGGTATTGTTGCATGAACGGTGTATATTCGTTTAATTACAAGTAGAATGTTTGCTAGTGTTAGTAGTGTTACAATATATATATGTCGCAAAAGCCATAAGTCAGCTGGTCGTACAACATATCATAGCGTTACTATTACATTGCAAAGTACGTAAGTTGCTACCAGGCAAGCGATCTCGAATTAGTTCATTCCACGCCTTTCAGACGCCGGAAAGTAATGGTCTACTAATCTATCAGCTCCCAGTATACTCCGTCTTCGTCGTCCATTGCTTCCTCGCACATGAATATTTCGTAAGAACAACGCATACACGCGAAATGTTCGGTATGCTCATTTATCGCAACAAGATGCGAACCAGCATTAAACCATATGCGAACGTTTGCAGGAAGGTCACAATAATCGCATTTCATGACGAGTTTGCCTGAGCGTGGTCAGTTGTTAGTTGCTAGTGTCAAGCTGGGGTGGCACGATGGTGAGCGTAAGCAGCAAATGAAGGCTAAGTAAGAGGTATTGAGCTTTTATACCTGCTCAACTAAGGCAATCGCAACTGATACAGTACTCGTCGAAAGGTGTCGTTTCGTCATTCTGGTACCAACAGACCAATAGGCGTACAACGTCGACTGGAATAACCATTAATCGCGGAGTCATCCACGCTTCACCCCGTGCATATTCAGCGCGATCGGGATAGCGTTCCGGCTCTACCAATTCAAAAAACAGATAAAACCGAGTTCGTCGGGTAAAGCGCCACATAGCCATTATCAGATCATGCCTGTGAGGCATCGGCGGGCGGCGGACAGGGCGGTTTGCCATCGTTGTCAAAGTCCACTGGTGCAAATTGCATTCGGGGCATGGCATGTGCACCATCACATGGCGATGAATGGCATCTACATCGATACTGGCACGATTCCGATGCACACCAAACCTTAACACTGGAGGCATCACGAGTTTGCAGAGGCGCGTCGCTCACTCTCTGGTAGGAGGTGGCAGGGGTGGCACGAAGGTGAGCGTAAGCAGCAAATGAAGGCTAAGTAAGAGGTATTGAGCTTTTATACCTTAGTCGGAGTCGGAGTCGGACAGCAACTGTGGGACTTCGGTATCCTGCCAGAACTCGCAATCCGCGCCAATCTTGGGCCAACATTTGTCCGCGCCAATCTTATCTTGGCCAATCTTATCTTGGCCAATCTTGTGATTGTTGGTTTCATCCTATTGGTTTGCGGCATTTACCTTGAGAGGCCCAAGCCCTCCTTGGCAATATTTAAATCGCTTGAGGCCTTTAGGAGGATCATTTTCCATTTCTTCCTGGAAGACACACCGCTTCATCTTTGCATTATCAAGAATGGCGGATACTCATTACGTCCTGTTTGGGATTGTTCTTCCTTACATTCGGAAAATGCGTCAATTGCGTGAGGAATACTTTGTGCAGGCATGGGTCGAAGAACGTTTTTGTGGGCGTTGGAAGAACAAGTTTTGACGTTTTCGGGCATGTTTGGTGATGTTTGGATGCCTGTAACTTTGGCTCACTATTTCTATGAATTACGTGATCTGCTCGAAGTCGATTGGGGGGATGTTCGTGATTGGGGAAATTTCTTGCAGATATTCCCTACCTCCAACTTTGAAGCCCCATATTACGACGATGAAGGGTTCCATTGGCAAGGACCTGGCATGTCAAACAACTTCAGATTCCGGCTAGACTACATCGATTTCGACGACTTCAAAAAACGATGGCTTCGTGAATATCATTGGGCCTGGTACAACGGCTTTTACAACGAGCATGCAGATCCTCAATGGATCTACCCGTCGCGGTACGAGTTGTCTATGAGGCCTGCCTGCAGTCGATGCCGACGCGTTGATATGGATCTTACCCGTATTGGCGACGGGTACATCTGCACTGACCTTGTCGACTGTCGGCGGATGACTCGTCTTGATTTGAATTGATGGTCGAATCTCAATCGGTGGCTTTAGCCACCACCCATCTATTCTAGAAAACAATTCTTCTCGATGCGGGCAACAAAAATATCATAAGTCACGTGTATGGTACAAGCAATGGTATAAGAACCCCGATCTTCACATTTTTTATAATCATTGTATGTTACATTATTACATTATTACATTATTACATTATTACATTATTACATTATTCAAGAACTGTGCTTTGAGAACCGCAATCATGGCAACAAGCCCAGGTGTATAAGCGAGCATAAAATATATTGTCATCTCCATCATAGGTAACTTGATTGCGAAATCAGCCGTTGCACCAGGCCATGATCGCTTGCAACGACACGGAAACTTAGGTCCCATATTATATAGATTTCGCACTTGTCGGGCACATCCGTGTAGACGGTCAGCGATTGTAATTCTTCACGTCTAGTCGAAGGTGTTGTCAGTAAGACCTCGATTGTGCTTCGTAATGCTAGCTACACTTCTATAGGTGACCTCTGTGCCGCATCTGAAAAGGAGAAAGTGGCCGTGGGCTGTCATCAGACGGGTGGCTCTCAGAATGGTAGGAGGTGGCCGGGGTGGCACGATGGTGAGCGAAAGCAAGAAATGAAGGCTGTGTAAGAGGTATTGAGCTTTATGTATACCTTAGTCGGAGTCGGAGGACAGCAACTCTGGGATTTCGGTATCATCGGTATCCTGCCAGAACTCGCAACTCGCGCGGTCGACACATATGTATCGATGTGGGTAAGTCACTCGCATAACAAGTGAATCTGACCTTCCGCAATCAGCGCAACAGGGCCGGTCGTATTCACGATCATAGACGAATTCGTTACCATCAGCGTCATAGTCAAGGAGGTTGCGAAACCAACCGTTGCACCAGGCCCAATGGTGATCATATAACCACCGTCGGTGGAGTTCGTTAAAACTGCGATACAAATTCATACCGGAAATCCAGCTAGTCCGATTAAAGTAGGACGCCTCATTGACTCTCAAGCCGCCGACGTCGTCGTTCACAATTCTCCGAGGATGAAAAAAAAACCGCGCAAGTGTCACAGGAAACACAATGATTTCTGAGGTAAATGTGCCAGGGATATCGGGGCATGTAATGCGTACTCGTGTTTCAAGGGCCCACAGAAATCGTTCTTCTACCCATGCGTGCAAAAAGCATTCCTCGCGGGAACGGCGTCTTTCCCGGATGGCGGGAAGCACAAAACGGAAAAGGACAATGTAGTAGTCTGGCATCTGGGTGTGTCGCTCACTGGTAGGAGGTGGGGTCTATCGTGAGCGAAAGCGAGAAATGAATGCTGATGAAGATATAGGCAGGCTTTATAATGCGTGACATTTTACAAACCAACGTAAGACATGTTACATAAAAAGTACAAATCTCACCCTACTATTGTCAAAAGGTCATCTCACAATGACACAACCTCGTTGCATATCGAAGTCTATGTGTTATTCTTATTGTTATTATTCTACGTGTGCCTCTTCAAAGTAGCCAATGCACCGCGATGTGTGTGCGAGGAGCTTGGTGTCATCATCTGCGGGCACACAGAATTCACAGGTGGATAAGAATTTGTGGCCAGGATGATAGCAAGGCAATCCTGCTCAAGAAAGACATATACCTGGCCATCATTCGAGATCGAGATAATCGAGCATATGCTTAGGATATGGCGGCCAAAGCGTGCTTAACATATGGCGGCCAAAGCGTGTCAGACGAAACCAAGGACGGATTGGTTCTAACTCCAAGGCTCGACGCCACACGGGGTCGTGCCTCTCATCAAAATGTTTATGCCACATAGGCCTGTTATACTTCCTCATACACTCTGGGCATTCGCCGTTTTTGATTCTAGCAATTGCATCGCTATGTGCTTGCCTTCTCCTATCGTGCCTCGCACGGATGAAAGGCAGAACAATATCAAACAATACACGTTTCGGATCAACCGTCAGTTTCATTCGTTGTGCGTCCATGTTCTTGAAATGTTGGTAGGAGGTGGGTGGATGGTGAGCGTAAGCAAAAAATGAATAGGGATGCCGTGAAAGCAGGTTTTATATGACCATGAAAACATGTGTTGTGTTGTATCATCCATGCGATAGGTGTTCCCAAGGATTCCTTGGCCGTCCAAAACACATACCTGGCCATCCATCTTTACTGGCTTCTATGGTGTCATCATCTGCGGGCACACAGAATTCACAGGTGGATAAGAATTTGTGGCTAGGATGATAGCAAGGCAATCCTGCTCAAGAAAGAAAGAAACAAAGAAACAAAGAAACAAAGAAACATATACCTGGTCATCAATCGAGATTGTCGGGGTGAAAATTCGGGTGACTCTGCAGTTTTAACAGATGGCGGCCAAGGCGTGTCAGACGAAAACGGGGACGGATTGGTTCTAACTCCAAGGCTCGACGCCACACGGGGTCGTGCCTCTCATGAAAATGTTTATGCCATAAATCGTTCCATCGATTCTTGTCCTCCCAAAGGTCAAAATACTTCCTCATACACTCTGGGCATTCGCCGTTTCTCATTCTAGCAACTGAATCCCTTTGCGCTTGCCTTCTCCTATCGTACCTCGCACGGATGAAGGGCAGAACAATAAAAAACAAAACATGTTTCGGATCGACCGTCAGGTTGATTCGCTGAGCGTCCATGTTCTTGGAATGTTGGTAGGAGGTGGGTGGATGGTGAGCGTAAGCAAAAAATGAACAGGGATGCCGTGAAAGCAAGTTTTATATGACCATGCAGACATGTGGTGTTTGTTCCATCCATGTGATACGCGTTCCCAAGGATTCCTTGGGCGTCCGAACAATCTGAGTGCAAGGAAAATGAACTAGGTAAAATGAGTGCAAGGAAATCAAACGTGGTAATACCACGATAGTTCAACATTAGATATTCACAATATATACTATTGTTTTACAACTTCTATATACAAGTTCATCGGACTGATCGAGTTATTCACACATCTGGTCGTCATCATCGGACAAGGACGACAAAGAGGCTTCCTCGTCCGAACTCTCACCCTCTTCAGCCTCCGCGTTCTCTTTATCCTCTTTATCCTCTTTATCCTCTTTATCCTCTAATGGCATGATTGCGTCGCGCAGTAAGAGTTTGGGTGTTCTATGCTCGGGCGGCTCAAAGCTCTTTGACATGTCGCTGGCGATGACTCGTTTGACCAACAAGTCATATTGCTCACCCGGGATCCATCGCTGTGTGCTTGCATTGATCTTTCGGCGCTCCTCTTCCGTGTCCCAGTCCCATGCTACTAATACTTCGCTTGGTGTATACGGCGCCACCTGCTTGGTACGTTGATGCAGCCGGAAACTTTCAGGTTTCGATGCCTTCTCCTTCGAAAGCCGGGAGTCTGCATTCTGGGCCTCCTTTTGGGAGGCGCTCGTGAGCTTAAATGTACCACAAGTCAACCACCGCAAACATTTTTCTCCTGCACCAGAAAGAAGATAAAAGAGATATTAGATTGACATAAAACGTTGTGATGTTAAAAGCAGGTTGCGCGCGCAATCACATCAACAAACATTTCTCACCTTTCTCATTTAGCAGCTGCTCTTGTACCTCACAAAGGTACAGATATCTCGACCATCCTCGGCTCCTTCCCAGAGCGATACGAAACGGGTATTCCGTCCGGGCAGTCTTCTCGGATTCGGGAGCAATCAACACAGCCATGCTACCTTTCTTCATCTTGCTGTAGCTCACATCGTAGTCCGGGTCGTCAGTTTCTCCCAGAATGTATTGCGCAAGATGATCTCGAGCTCGTCTTCTAATGGTATTTTTTTGTGCCCCGATGTAGATAGGACGAGGTACTGGGCGCACGTGAACCGCTACGGAGTCCCGAAGGCCCTGCACGTAATCAGCCAGTTGTGCATCCGTGTATCCACGTTCAATATCATTCGTATCAGCCATTGGCTCATCGACAATCAGTACTTCCGCATCTCGCCCGTTCGCGCTCAAAGCACCCGAAGGAACAGGCATCATGGGTCCAGTAACCTCAAAGGGAGCCTCGTGCAGCACCCACGTTGTCTTCTCTTTCAGTTCGAACGTTCCTGCCGCAATGTCACGTTGCATTTGAACATACCCTTCAAGAAAAGTATTTGCGCGCTTGGCTAGAAATTGAAGCCGCTCCGCCTCCTCGGTGGTTGCGACATCTGCAAAACATAACCCGAGAAACTAAGAAGGCCACTTACATTTGAAATATGACAAATCAAATCGTAATCGCTAGCAGTGCAGTGCTTACCTCGAATGCATAAGCAAAGATTCCTCTTGCATTGAACGACAAGATCCTCGATCTCTTTCAATGGATTGCTCGTAGACTTCCTGGAAGTCGCAAGCTGCTTCGCTTGTTTCCGTGCGCTCAATTCGTTAATGGATTTAGGCTCGACAAAGCATGGTGAGCCCTCGGGCAGGCTGCTCTTAAATACCTTCACCCCACCTTCCTTTGGAAGCCAGACTGGATCGAATGAATAACGTTTCGCCTGCACTAACACGTCGCCTGTGGGGCCAGAAAAAATCTTGAAAGCATGTTGGAAGCTGACATCGCGCACTTCGTTATAGCATCCATGCATCCAGTCCTTGACATCGTGCACCTCATCGATCAGTTGACATTCCGGAACTACTCCATCCTTAAAGCAGTTCCTAGCCACCTCCATCAAATGCTCGATGTCCCAAACGTTCAGCCTCCTCAAAGCCACAGAAAACCTTGAAAACATCTGATCGATATTTTCGTGTGTATGTCCCACGATCAGATAGTTGATCTTCACCTTGCGGAATACCCCACGTTTGACCAGCATGGCACAATAAGCAATCAAGAAGTGGCTCTTATTGCTGCTTACATTGTCCAATTGTAGATACAATACTTCCGGTAACGGATGCCCACCCGATCGTCGATGCTCATGAACTCGTGCTACTGCCCGCTGTATGACGTTCGCAAGATAGTTCGAGTTGTCCGAGTAGTTATGACTGAAATTGAATTCCATAAAACGACCGATGCCTTCGATGAGTATCCCCATGCAGTGGGTATCTATCAATGCCTTATTGTCTTTGACCCAAGAGGGCATTCGACGAAAGTGAGGCAATTGTGTGGTACGTTGTGTCATGCCATCGATGATCATGGTAGTATATTTCCACCACTTCGCGTTGCCTTTTGCTGCGCTGGATTTCTGAATGTGTTTGTAGTACTTCTCCCGTTCAGCCCTTGCATCCAGTCGATGAACTTGATAGAACTGATGAAGAACTTGATTAGAGTTCTCGGTGAGGAGGAGAATGCGGATAGTGATGTCGTCGATAAGCAGTTCGTGGCTTCTTGCCGAACCAACACCTGGGAATATGCCCCTGTACACTCGTCGAAATTCGCCATTAACTCCGAGGGTAAAAGAATTAACAAACACCAGAAGCCGCTGAAGCTCATCCACGACCTCATCAATATCCATATGCGAGGTCCTGAGTTAGAGGGGGAAGCGAGGGGGAAATCTGCGTACGAGGGGGTGTTACCTCTTCATCACGATTATCACTTCATCTTGGATGCGTGCTGCGGTTCGGGGACCACTTCGGTAGCCGCCAACATGTTGGGATTGGGTTCCGTCGCTTTCGATAGGTAAGCATTCATGTCTACATCCATTTTTTGAAAAATACTTTGTATATCGGTTTTAACAAGTGCTGGTGTCTTGGATGCAGGGAGCAAGGTATGGTCGACTCAGCGAAAGAGCGCATTAGGTTTCCTGATGGATTTTTTCTTTGGCCGACGAAGTGTTGAGCAAGCAGGAATACGACGAGGTGAAAAGGCAGAGAGAGGCACATCGTAAAGAGCAAGAGAAAGTCGAGAAGGAGCGGGAGAAGAAGACGGCGGTCGAAATGAGGGGAACGGAAAAGGCCGCCAAGCAGCAGGAGGCCGAGGCCGCCAAGGCCGCCAAGAAACAGCAGGCCGAGGCCGCCGAGGCCGCCAAGGCCGCCAAGCAGCAGGAGGCCGAGGCCGCCAAGGCCGCCAAGAAACAGCAGGCCGAGGCCGCCGAGGCCGACAAGTCCGCCAAGCAGCAGCAGGCCGAGGCCGTCAAGGCCGCCAAGAAACAGGAGGATGCCGCCAAGAAACAGAAGGCCGAGGCCGAGAAGGCCGCCAAGAAACAGAAGGCTGAGGCCGCCAAGAAACAGAAGGCCGAGGCCGAGGCCGACAAGGCCGCCAAGGCCGCTGCAGCCGCCGCGGCGGGGCCTATACCTAAGCGGAAAGTGGCACCAGGCGGAAAGCCGGGATCCGATCAGAACAAGAAAAGTAAAGCTCGCTAGGCAATGATGATTTCCCTGCTAGGACATGGTGCCAGCACCTAGGTCAATATTTGTTGATAGTCTTAATAACCTATTGTCTCAGTGCAGAAGTACGCTGATGAAACACGTATGGTATATCTTGATATGACAATTGTAAATAAAGTATATTCTCCAAAAGTATTGGCGACATATGTTGTTGTGGAACGGATGTCATTTATGGGGCGGGTGACATGCCTCCGCTTTCATTGTGATTGCCTGATTATATTGGTTAAATGAAGTTGAGCGGTACCACGACGACCATTGAGGTATGAAACCTATTCCCCTCTCTTCCAAAATCATTTCCCCGCTCGACACTTCATCGACGCACCTTTATTCCCATCCATCTCAGTTCAATCAATTCCAATGACAATACTTGCTACTTTGCGGAAGGAAAATCCAGATAAAAACGTTTGGTTACTATGGTTCCACTGAAGAGTCCTCGCCCTCAGAACTAGCGCTCAAGAAATCGATGGAAGAGGAACATAAGATACAATTTCAAATGTATGACGCAAGCGTGCATGATAATCTGCCTTTACGGATGAAATTTTTGTACCCAGTTTGCCTGCACTGCGGGCTTCAAGATCGTTCACAACTTGCAACGTGTACCGGCTGCTATCTTGCGAATTACTGCAAAGCCCCCCAAACTTGTCGGAAAGCTGATTACGCACGGCATAAGTTTTTCTGTCGTTTTGCAAGGGGTCACATATTAGGACAGCCATATGCAAGATGCCGACCTTTGTTTAAGTACCCGGGGGATACGCGGCATCCAGCAGAACGGAATTCCATGAGTGCTTGGTCCTATGGGGACTACCTGCAGTTTCTAGCCTTTTGGGAAATCCAATGCGTCGCATGTTTTGCAGGTCGGCCAAAGGGTCGCCCCGTCGTGAGACAGCAGATATCTGGCGGGCAAATCGTTACCTCGGTGCGCATTGAAATGCGGGACGCCACAATTTTCAAAACCCCTCACTTTCAGAAGTATACAGCAAGAATGGGGTTTGTACACTCCAACTTACACGCTCCAGATTTTGTATATTCTTATCCATTTTACCGTCTCACTCCGTTTGGTCGGTTGATGATGTGCATCCGCAAGTTAAGGTGCCCGAAAAGCATACTTCAGAGGTTGCTTTCATAGAATGATTGGCAATGCAGACAGGATAATCATGGACTTCGCAGACACGCCTTCGTCGCAAAATAATAGTAGATATGTACTTGTAGGTCCTTCGATCCGAGCGGACTAGTACCGGGTATCTGATAGGCTAATAATTCGGCAGGTCCAAGACTTTCCAAGATCATAAGCTCTATTTCTTGCCTAAACTACTCATTTGCCCCCTTTTCCCGTCAGCGACGCACCTGCTTCTACTTCTACCATAGTCATGCCATCCAAGCGGCAGTCTGTTTTCACATACATCGACCAGTTTGCCAAAAATCACGGGGAGTCTTACCCATACAGCAGTACAGTTCTTCTTCCGCCGGGTATGACTATCCAAACGTTGTGGCAGAACTACAATACACAATGCGTCGACGGCGAAGGCATGGAATGCTCACTCAGCCTTTTTTGTCGTGTGTTCAGAGAGGAGCTTAGCTCTTGGGTCAAGTTCCGTCGGATGAATTGATGCTATATAGCGACAGCATATAGCTTTGTCATTGAGCAAATTGACTTATCGTTGGAACACCGTTAAATATAATTGTATTCGAACATATTTTGAATGAAATTGTTATCGACGTTTCACATTTCCAATGTTGTGACATGCTATGTTTGTGACATGCGGGCCTTCGATCCGACCCACCTGAAAGAGGTCATTTGATTGGCCAACTGAAATCACGACGGCCACACTACTGAGATATTTAAGCACCTACCTTGTCCTCACAACTCACTTTTCAGCTTGGCACTTTTCTTTCTTCACCTGCCACCTCATCCAACCATGCCATCCAAGCGAGAATGTATTGTTGCCTATGTTCTTGGCATGTATGCAACATGCCCTACTGCCCCCAGAATGAGAATGAGGAATTTTGACTATCTTTCTCATGGTATGACTGTTCGAATGTTGTGGAGGAACTACAATGAATGTTATATGTGCAGGAATGCGGAAGGCAACAAATGCACGTTGGGGTATTTTCGATGTGTGTTTCGAAACGACCTTGCCTTTCGGTTCAAGTTCCGACAGGTTCAGCCGTAACGTTACCGTCAACGCAACCACGGCGGCTACGAGTCAGAATGTTATCTTGATTCCACTTTGATTTCGAGTAAGACTTAGGATTGCAACCTCCCGAGGGTTAGATTTTCGACTACTTTTCGATAAGAATAGTATACTTAAACATATGTTAACAATGTGGTAGAAGTGTATAATGTGCATTCGTCAATGGCTTGTGTTTCTTGCCGATATGCTGATGTGCCTGTGTATGGGGTTTTCTGCCTCGGTTGTGTTTTTGTCTTTGATTAAAAAATCGGCGACTAAGGGATCCCGCATGTGCGAGATATACGAATTTGATTGGACCAAAAGTACACTACTCTTGCACGACCCGCGGTCCACTCACGACCAGGTACAAAAGCTCTTGCCCGACCCTTGAAGATTCATTTCCCCCTGTTTCTTCTAACATACGCACCTTCAACCATACCTTCAAACATCTGCTGCTTACCTTGAAAGCATCGCCATCTGCAGGTATTATAGTGTGGCGCTTGCGATTACATAACACGCTACCTCCAATATGAATGCACCTCATTTCCCTGCAGACTTACCTGTTCAGCTTGAACGACTGCACATAGAATCCGAAAAATGTCGTGTGTGCCAATCCTGGAATTTGTTTCTAATTCGCGAGGAACTGCTCGTCGATCCTGCGCAGCATCCTAGATATGACATGACTAGACATGACCCCGCTTACGCGAAGTGGAGGTTTATCCGCAAAACGCGGGAAACATGGTATTTTCAACTGTTGGATGAGCATGTATACTCCGACGAGCAAGGCGTCGCTGACATAAGAACCCCAGTGACAATGCCGGTTCCCACGGACTATATTCCCGAGTTGATCTCCGGTGCCTCTCCCGAGAATGATGATGATGGAAAGTGGTGCAACTGCCGTTAGGAAACATATACGCTTGTGTACAGTCTTTATTTTATATTTGCAAGTTCACATTAGATACTTACACTGATGTATTATTCTGCTAGCTACACCAACACTTACCCTTATTTATGTGCTCCTAGACATCCTCGACAATTATTTGGTGTATATAGATTAAATTTGTATGATGATATAGATTTGTGTATCATATGCTAGTACCCATCTCAGTTGCAACTTGTTTTCTGGGAATTTAAGCATCCGAATATGCACATCCATAAACGTGTACCGTGCATGCTGACCTAAATTGCACATGGATGTGCCCACATTTGCATACGGGAATCGGCGACTAAGTGATCCCGCATGTGCGAGATATACGAATCTGATTGGACAAAAAGTACACTACTCTTGCACGACCTGCGGCCTTCACGACCAGGTACAAAAGCTCTTGCCCGACCCTTGAAGATTCATTTCCCCTTGTTTCTTCTGACATACGCACCTTCATACATAAAACCCTAAATAATGCATCTTCCGAACAACGTCTTGTTAAAAATCTTTCAGGACATTCCTTACAAAATCGATCATTCCAATGAACCGTTATGTATGTATCTCGGGAATCTCTGCCGAATAAGATGTGTCTGCGTACAGTTCAATGATACAATAATCAAGCGTGCGCAACCCGCGCTAAGTGTTGGGCTAGTCCCTTGCGGCAACGCTATCACCCGCTCTCTTCTTACCGCCTACATTTTTTTTATGGAGGACGCCAACCTTCGTCTTTTAATTCACCGAGCCAATGTCTCCCTGCTACGCCTACAGAGCATTTATCATCAAAAGTATCCTGAAATGGTGGCACCTCGCGGAATGTGCATGTCTCCGAAATTAATCGCGGACCACCTCAAAATGTTCGCGCTGGACACCATCCTTTTAACCCCACTGCCCGAGTCCCCCAACGAACATGTTCTACATGTGCGATTCAATTCGACTGAAAGATCAGAATCGTCCTCACTTCCCATCTTGGAATGGCAGATTCGATGTGGCGATGATACTTGCTCCCCATTCGTTTCCATGCTCCATGTGCCCAATGTTCCGTTGGTAAATATCAGTGTGTTGCTCCGTAACGATGACCTGTCAAACGCTGGGGTGTGGGCCATCGACAGCTTATCAAACGCGCCGGCAACCGATGGAATTTTGAATCGTTTCCCCGATGTCTACAAGACATGCCGGCTTGCTGCACGCGTGATACTCATTGTTGATGAATATTTGCGCTCTGGTCGCTCCTATTTCAACCCGGTTCCCCGTGAAGAAAGTCTATTTGCCAAAGTAAGCCAATGCATGACCTTTACGAGAAGAACACTTCAACAAGATGAACTCGACAGTACAACGGATGGGCTCGGGGGATGGATCATAGCTAACGATTTATGATCGGGGACACCCCAAGGAGAAACATGGTATCAGCAATATAGTAGCCTTAGCACTGTGAAATGATCGAAATCTCTTGCCTAGAAGACATCATAGACAAATATTTGGTGTATTTTGAATAAGTTTGTACGATGATATAGATTTGTGTATCATATGCTAGTACCCATCTCAGTTGCAACTTATTTTACGGGAATTGAAGCACCTGAATACGCACATTCATAAACGTGTACCGTGCATGCTGGCCTAAATTGCACATGGATGTACCCATATTTACATACTTGTACATGATATGCACGCATATGAGCAAAAATGCAACAAAAAAATCTACCGGGACTCGCCGAGTACGAAAGCATCATGCACAAATAAATAATTCGAGTAATATTTTGTAATAAAAATTGCGGGACGACTTACGTGTCGCTTACGTGTCGCTTACGTGGCACATTTCAGATGACGTGGCAATAACTTTTAGACGACGAAAATTGTGTCAAAATGAAGGTTTTTAGACGACGATCGAGATTCATTTATTCCCAATAGTCTGTTATAAACAAAACATGCAGTGCACAACTACATTACAAGAATTTCAATAAACCTATCTGGCGCAGCAGACGGTGCGCCACTCAAAAAAAAAAACCCCCGTCGTGCTATGCTAGCACCTTGCAGTGTACACTGCACCTACATAACAAGAATTTCAATAAACCTAGCACGCGCACAAAAGGGGAGCACAAACAACCACCTGACTATATCTGAACGAGCATTTCAAAAAACCCGGAGCACACTCACATATACTGTCACACACTATCTTGCGCAGCAAACGGTGCGCCACTCAAATAAAAAAACCCCCGGCATGCTATGCTAGCACCTTGCAGTGTACACTGCACCTACATAACAAGAATTTCAATAAACCTAGCACGCGCACAAAAGGGGAGCACAAACAACCACCTGACTATATCTGAACGAGCATTTCAAAAAACCCGGAGCACACTCACATATACTGTCACACACTATCTTGCGCAACAGACGATGCGCCACTCAAATGAAAAACCCCCCGGCGTGCTATGCTAGCACCTTGCAGTGTATACTGCACCTACATAACAAGAATTTCAATAAACCTAGCACGCGCACAAAAGGGGAGCACAAACAACCACCTGACTATATCTGAACGAGCATTTCAAAAAACCCGGAGCACACTCACATATACTGTCACACATTATCTCGCGCAGCACACGGTGCGCCACTCAAGTGAAATAAAACCTGGCGTGCTATGTTAGCACTGTGCAGTGTACACTGCACCTACATAACAAGAATTTCAATAAACCTAGCACGTGCGCAAAAGGGGAGCACAAACAACCAGCTGCGAGCATTTCAAAAAACCCGGAGCACACTCACATATACTGTCACACACTACTATCTTGCGCAGCAGACGGTGCGCCACTCAAATGAAAAAAACCCGGCGTGCTATGATATCACCTTGCAGTGTACACTGCACCTACATAACAAGAATTTCAATAAACCTAGCACGCGCACAAAAGGGGAGCACAAATAACCAGCTGACTATAGCTGAACGAGCATTTCAAAAAACCCGGAGCACACTCACGTATACTCCATCCTCCCCTCAGTCAGAGTCTCACATTCTCATGAGCCAACTTCTTCACCAGCTTGTTCATTCCAGAAACCAAACAGAACCCTCGACACCATTTCCACAAGCTAGAGCCTCAAACACCCACTCAGATGTAAAAAACCAGCCAGCTAAGTTATGATCCCGCTGCAGCAAGGGAAGTGAACGAAGGAAGAAAAGTTGTGGATCCTATGGTGACCGCACTTCAAACACGTCGCATACAATCTCTAATGCAGAGATAAAGAAACTACGTAGCATTCGTTCACATCGCACAAAGCGTACGTACACAAGAAACCCACGGAGATTTAACATTGTCGTTTGAATAAAATGAACGCACTTTTACTCTCTTCTTCATAATCTTGAAGGCCCTCTTATTGTTCGCAGCCCCATCAAGGGTTGGAAGCGTGATGCTGGTTTCCATGTCCAGCTTGACCGCCTGCAAAGACTTCTTAAGCTGTCGAGAAATGGCAGAACCAGTATGACGATTCTCCGGGAACTCATCGAAGCCAAGGATCGGCGTGACCTCACTCTTCGATAGGTCCTCAGATGTATGCACAAAGGACAGTCGCGTGCACACATATGAGGTCTTATTATCTTTTGGGCTCCATATATCACTTTGCAGCCCGGCGAAGGGATCCCCAAAAGCAGTCTTGGCTTGATGGAGGGCCATGAACAGTTTCGAGAACATCAAGGCCTTGATGACAAGCATAAGCTTCGCTGAAGTAGCCCTCGAGCTTGGGACATAGCGAGGGTCTAAGGTACTCGAGTACGTGCGGAAAGCTTCGCTGCGACTAAGCTGAAAGTGCTTGACATCCAACACCACGAATAGAACGAAAGAAATGTGCTTCTCAAGGGCCTGCTTACATACACAACGAAAGTTCAGTCAGGCGAGAAAAATAGCAGTGGCCACAACAACGAAACCTGAAAAAACCTGTATTCCTAATCGCACATCACTCTTCTTATTCTCTCATACGGTAGGAACGAACCAACGTGGCGCAACGAAAACACAAAGATCATCCGTTACTCACACGCTTTCTGTATTCTACGTAGGCTATACATTTGAGTGGGAAACGAACCTCTTCAAAGGTGTAGAGCTCAGTGATTGTGCCATCAGCAGCAACTCGCAGTCTGCTGTGTGTAGAGGCGAGTCGGGCGCGTTGGTGCTCTGCCTTATGATACCGTTTAAGGTGCTTCAGCAGGCCGCCAGTAGATCCCTCAAATACTTTGTAGACTGTATCATTGCTGTCAGTCGGAGAGCACAGCTTGCACCTCCATAATTGGCAAGGTCTACAAATCCCCCGATATTTCCCCCGAAGAGGGACGTGGGATCCCTCCCCAACGTGTTCAAAATACAAGTAAACAGGTGCCGCTGACTTCTGACTGAGGGGCATCATTTGAATCTGCCGGGGTCGTTGTCGGTCGAGTGCTAGGCGCTGACGGAATGAACTGCAGTTCGGCTTCACGGTTGTTTTTGAAGGTATCATGCCGGAAACGATTCCACTGATCCAAGCGGATCCAATATCCCTCGTGGTCAGGCTGAGCAGCAACGTCCTCCTCAACCTACGTGATAACACCGACAGACGGACGTGACACGAAGACGATTCAATAGGGGTAAAGAGCGTTTTGAACGGCTATTTCTTCCCGCGATGGAGGGGACGAGAACATGAGGATGAGCTAACCTGAAAGCGTAAGGCCTCGGTCTTCGCAGAGTTACGACCAGTGCCGAACTGTCGACACGTGGAATACTCTACAGCCGTGGATGCAAATTCCTTAGCGCGATCCTCCGCATCCATGCCATTGAACCAATGGCCAGGAATATTTATCTTCGCATTCAAATCTGCCTGCTCTTGACCTGGATATTTTTTCACGATTTCGCACGGCAGCGACAATTGAATTGAGGTTGTCTTTTTGTTGGCCGTCATTTTCGATACTGTAGTCCCTAGGAAAGGATAGGCTTGTCTTCTTGTGCGCTTGTCACAATTAAGAATTATGGAGTTCTTACTAGCGAGTAGCGAACAAACCAATATTTATCCCAAGGGAATCGTTCATACATATGATATGATATTTGATATATTTAATATCAGAAACTCTATGCTCCTTGCTGGACACGCACACACGAGACACGACCCGCATGGATTCCGTGTGTCACAGTATTTTCCCCTTTCGAACATGCACCTCACGCCACGCAAGACGCCAACGCCATCGGCCAATGGCTACTGCCCCGCGCTCCAGTACTGTCACAAGTACTTTAGTAAAACCATTATGGGGCCTTTTCAACAGGTTCCACGGGTCAAGTTACAGCTCAGAAAAATCATTTCGGACCCTTTTGAATTATTTTGAATGATAGCACACGCTACAAGCAACTTTAGGTGTGAGTAAATCGCGTGTGCTTTCATGCTATAAAACACCAGAAAATTAATTAATTTCGAAAGTACTATCACAAGTACTTTGACTACGAAGGTGTTTTCGCTCGGTAGATGGCCATATATATTCGTATAGGGTGACAGGACTCTTCATTGGGATGTACTCGAACTGTGCAACATGCATTACCCCATGAGAATGCCGGTATCCTGCCATAACCATGGCAACTATCGCCGCATGTGAGAAAAACTGATTTTTTGGATGTTTTTCACTTATAAAATTTCGAGTTCCATCGTACCGCATCCCTGATTGTGATCCCATGGAGCGAAGGTCCGAGCACATTAAGGTCTCAAAAAATCAATATTGATATCTACTTTGATGTTTTGCACACCCTAGTGCTACCTCCATCACACATCGAGCTCGCCGTGCCGTTTTCTTCTCGTGGGTATGCGCAGGCTGGAGCAAAGAAATAGCCCCCAAAATCAGGGTTTCCTTGTCGAAACCCAAAACGTCATAACCTCTTCGTTACTTAGAGTTATGTGAGTTATGACATGATATTTCATGCACATACACTCCACTTGACTAGGAAACCTTCACACATATGGATATATCATGCATCCACGACTCAAAATTGATGACTTTGATCATTACCCACTACTTTTGCAGGGTCACCATACTAGAAAAATCCCCAAAAAATCATTTATCATCAAAAGTCGTGAATGATGGGAAATTTTCATCCTTAAGACCCTATAAGTGCACGAAAATCATTATAAGTTCATGAAATATATCAGATACTCGACTAATTGCGGCGCAATGTAGGGTTGCCCTCTGCTGCATAAACGTATATAATCATATATATTGCACATTTTGCTATGATACTTCGATTAAAGTCCAAAAAAGGGCCTCGTAGTCCACAACATCGTTACAAATCATCTCCGAGCGATACTCGGTACAAGGGTGACCATCGGGAGAATCCATGGCATGCTACTTGTGTATGCGTACTAGTACACTGTCTGCTAGGCCCTGGCATCTCTTCATAACTCGAATATGCACCTTAGACATCGACCGGGGTCCCCAAAAATGGGTCTCGTAGTCCACAACATCGTTATACATCATCACCGAGCGATACTCGGTACAAGGGTGCCCGTTGGGAGAATCCATGGTATGCTACTTGTGTATGCGTACTAGTACGCTGTCCGCTAGGCCCCGGCATCTCTTCAAAGCTCCAATATGCACCTTAGACATCGACCGGGGTCCCCAAAATGGGTCTCGTAGTCCACAACATCGTTGTACATCATCACCGAGCGATACTCGGTACAAGGGTGACCATTGGGAGAATCCATGGCATGCTACTTGTGTATGCGTACTAGTACGCTGTCTGCTAGGCACTGGTATCTCTTCATAACTCGAATATGCACCTTAGACATCGACCGGGGTCCCCGAAAATGGGCCTCGTAGTCCACAACATCGTTACAAATCATCTCCGAGCGATACTCGGTACAAGGGTGCCCGTTGGGAGAATCCATGGTATGCTACTTGTGTATGCGTACTAGTACGCTGTCCGCTAGGCCCTGGCATCTCTTCAAAGCTCCAATATGCACCTTAGACATCGACCGGGGTCCCCGAAAATGGGTCTCGTAGTCCACAACATCGTTGTACATCATCTCCGAGCGATACTCGGTACAAGGGTGACTATTGGGAAAATCCATGGTATGCTACTTGTGCATGCGTACTAGTACGATGTCTGCTAGGCTCTGGCATCTCTTCATAACTCAAATATGCACCTTAGACATCGACCCGGGTCCCCCAAAATGGGTCTCGTAGTCCGCAACATCGTTATACATCATCACCGAGCGATACTCGGTACAAGGGTGCCCGTTGGGAGAATCCATGCCATGCTTCTTGTGTACCCCAACCTACCATGAGATTGATTTGTGTAAACACACTTGTAGGGTTGGGTTTAACCCGCAACTTATTACCACAAATGGCATCACGCCAACAGGCTCACACCCACAAACATCATTGGCCAACATACACCCCTTGGATATGTGTGGTCGCCCGGGCAATCTCACGCCAAGAGCTACTCCAAAAAAATTCGTAAAGATGGCCAACTGTTTGAACACCCAGTGCGGAAACCGCAATGTAACAAAAAATGCTACCCCCTCGGCAATATGCATCCAGTGGGAAGGCGACAAGTGGTTTAGAGGCCAATGGCACAAAAGACAATCATGTTTGGGTCACAAAGTCAACATAATATGAAGGGCAGTATGACCGTAGCCTTAAAAGACACCGAAAAAAATTATGGCGTGAAAGTACTTGTCATAGTACTTTCGAGCTCGAAAGTAATATGACAAGTACTGTGGGGCAGTAGCCACCAAGTCCCATTTGACGCCCGATCCGACGGAGGCGGCTCTGGGAGATCTTAGGACCCGATGGGGACGGGCACGACCGGAGCCTGCAATCTTCGTGATCCATCGGATACGGAGCCTGGAAATATCCGGCTCCGACGGGCACGGTATTCGTCGGATCCTGAGATCTTTGGGATCCATCGGAGACGGAGCCTAGACTTCACGAGCTCCGATGGAGACGGTTCCCCATCGGATCCTGACTAAAATCGGACCCGTCGGAGACGGAGGCTGGGAAAGTTGACGACCCGGCTACGGGTCCCGGGTTGAGCCCGTACCCGTTGTCGACACTGGGTAGATTGCTGGATCAAGGCAAAGAGAAAACTGTACAAGGACATTGCGTCGACAAAGTCCGACCCAGGTCGAACCCAAGGTACGGTATCGGTTGGTCTAGAGGTTATCGATCAATTCTGATATATTGCCAAGTACTATTGATCAATTCTGATTTTTCCGGTTGCTCTATCAATCAATTGTGATTTATTACCTATTCTAATCAATCAATTTTGATTTTTACAAAGGCCCTATCAATCAATTTTGATTAAGTACACTATGCTATCAATCAATACTGATATCACTGGTAAAGTTGCTGATTATCAATACTATCAATAATATCAATACAAAATTACACAGGCAGACCAGGAGGCCACACTTTATCTATGGCACCCGACGACAAGCTAGAGTTCTCTCACATATCTAATTCATTGCAGCCATAAGGGAGTGTTGGATTGTCCACTCACTTAAATTCTTTCTCAAATCTGAGTGCATGAATGTGACAGCAGAGAACGCTCGCTCCACACCTGCAGTGGAGGCCGGAACACCCAAGAATTGTCTCGCCATCCTAGAAAGCGCGGGAAGCTCAGACTCGTTTTTCTTCCACCACTTAAGCACATCGACATCTTTTTTCGCCTCAGGTAGCGCCATATATGCAAGCCACTCATCTACACCCTCATCTGCACCTCCCGCCGCACTTGCAGCAGGCGTAGGATCTTCATCCTCATCGTCAGAGTCACCGAAAAAACATACCACCGGGGAGACCTTCTCAATCCCTTTCGGTCTCTTGGCACTAGGCTCATCCGTGGCATCCTTGGAGGGTGCAACCTTCCAGTCCTTCTCATAGATGTTCTTTACCCATGCCTCCACCTGCTTCACAGTGAGCTCGCCTACGTACACGGCGAACACACTCCCACAAATACTAGTTCAAACTACGGCCAATATATCTTTCCCGCTTGGCAAAAATACAAGTCTGCTATGTATATAGCAAGTCACATGACATATTCGCAAGATGCAGGAGGTCAGGCATCGATACCTCTCATAAACCGCTCCATGTACTTGAACTTGAAGTTCTTATGACGTGGGTCCAGGAACGTTGCCACCGCGAAGTCTTCCAACTTACAATCTTGCAAGTTGTTAAACCACCGCGTACAGCACGCCTTGTACATGAGCTCTCTCGCCGCCTTGACATCTTCGTTTTGTATGAGCACTTGGCGGTTTTCGTATTTCAAGGGGGTGTCCTGGTGACAGTGATATGCCAAACGCCCTGCAACTGGCAAAAAAAGGTTGGCCGTCACGGTTGTGGTCGATTGCAAAATGTCCACCGCAACCTTGGCATGCGAGAGGATGTACATCGCCTCACGCACGATGTCCCACTCGTGAATCAAGAGCTGGTGCTCTTTATATGCGCTGCCGTCAGGATTAGGAGCAGCAGTGGCCGCCCTCACAGGACTCTCCACGTCGTACATCTGAATCGCCGTCTGTGTCCACGACGCGCGCACCCCAACGCACACAAAATAAACGTATATCTACAAGGGGTGCGTGGAGAATGCTTGACACTTGCAACACACAAGCGAGGATGCCACGCAAAGGAGCAACGAAGTGCAGAGTGATGCATACCTGATTATTATAGTACCACGTGGCTTGCTTACAAGCACCCCCCCAACCAGAGCGAGTGTCGTTGTCTTGCGGCGGCTTAGACTCAGTCAGTTCATGGCGTTTCTGGCATTGTCTCAGCAACTTGGAGCCAATCACGGAGTGGTTGAAGTGGGTGGTCATTCCCCGTAATTTGGTGAACACTTTTCTCACAGCAACTTGTTCCAAGAACGCCAGGACTATGAGGGCAATGGTGTGGTCCGAGCATTCGTGGCCGTCGAAGAACTTCCAACCAGCTACGATATTGCTGGCGTTGTCAGAGCATGAAGCATGAACATACTCGTTGACTGTGTCCACTGCATCTCGTCCAAGCTCCGCGTTGTATTCACCAAGGCCAACATCGGCGCAAGCCACCTTCGTGGCTTTCTCCAACTCAGGACCTGTGTGGCGAACGTCCGAAAAAGGAATCGCTGCTAAGAGAAGCTCGTTGTACTCGAAATTACGGTCCACGAAATACACCATAATACCGAAGATGCTTATGCCGCCTTGTGACCAGATATCGCCACCGATGCTTGGAAGAATGCCCTCTTCCAGTAATGCCTTCAGTTTCCGCACTAGGCGCTCCTTGCCTTCAACGGACAGCTTCAAAATGTTCTGGACGACAAGGTTATACGTGGGGGGGACGTACTGTCCTTTGGTCAGGCAGTAAAATATATCTCGGAACTCTTGGTCATTCTCAGGCAAGCTCAAGGGTCGCCCACATCGCACAAGCCACAGACTGATGAGCTTATGGAGCTCGTCTCGTTTTTCAGGAGTGATCTGCGAAAAGAAATGAACAAAGCTGCGTAAGAATACAAGAGAATACAGTATAATAAAAATACATTATGAAAAAGCTGCGTAAAAATACAAGAGAATACATCATCATAAAAGTGAAAGTTTTGAAAATACATTGTGACGCACGCACCACTGGCACCAAAGCTTCGATAGTGCTTTGTGTTCCCTCGGATTCTCCGTGCGCTGATAAGTCCACTATGTCACTAGAGTCTGCTGCAATGAGCTGGCAATATTCGTTTTTGTGGCAAGAGGATAAATGCACTCGCAGATTCGTGGTATTCCCACAGTAATGCGCCGCCTTGGTGCCTTGTGGACACAGCGTACACCGAACATATATAATCTTCTTAGTCGCCTCGTCAATCTGGATCTGGAAGTACTTCCAGACCGCAGAACGCCGCTTGCCACCATAACCATCTTCGAAACCATCATCTACGAGCACCCCACGCAACGAGCGAGAAGCATGAGCCAAAAGCAATAAGCTAGCCCCGAAAAACACCGAGGGATCCCACCCCTCCATCGACGGAGAATAATATCGGAGCCACGCAGTCGCGGCTCAGAACGAAGGACGGAGTGCGTAACAATTACGGAACGGGGAAGAGAGAGTGATTACCGGTAATCGCTTCTGCTGCCTCTTGCTCTCTCTTTTGTTTTTTGCGTTCGATCTCTTCAGCCTCCACCTCCGAAATCTCCTGCTTCTTGCGTTCACGAAATTCGCGGATTTCGACCTCATAACCAGCAAGATTTTCTATGGGTTCCCAGGTGTCTTCCCTATCCGTATAACCTTGCCATCCTATTAGCCATTGGGGGGCGCAGCCTTTAAGGCGTTCTGCCTTGATTTCACGAACTACATACACGTTATCGTCACTGCCGGCTGGATCAAAGGGAGACAGTTGAGTTCTTTTCACACGCCCTTTTCCTTGAGCTAACAGGGTCACACCGGAACTTGCCTTCGACCGCACAGCGCCACGCCCACGTTTGCCCATGATGATGATCGATTTGGAGTTTGAGTAGAGCTAGGCCTGGAGCCCTGCCCCCTTATAAAAGGTGTACTGCACACGGTCAGCCTACAACGGCGATCGATCCAATGCCATTGTGGATTGACCCAATACAATTCGTTTTTAGGTGTCATGGGAGATCGATTATCAATACCCAATTCTGATATCGATACTGCGATTTCAATGTAGCAATCAATCGATTGTGATTAATCAACGCCAACGATCAATTGATACCGATTTATTTAGGCATGGTATTGATCGATTCTGATTTTTCGACTTCATATATCAATCAATAGTCAATATTCTGATATTCAAAAAAAAGTTATTGATTGATACTAATATTCTGATAAATCGATTTATCAGAATATTAGCGCAACCGATACCGTACCTTGGTCGAACCCCCATAGCCGCCGATCAAATACTCAAAAGCTGCTCATCCCAGACTTCCCACGCGCACCCAAACGCGCCGGTGCGCACCACCTACCAAAGCGGCCGTTTTAGCCAATCATGGCCAAAAGCAATGTGGAATATAGCGTGGATGGGGCCACGACCTACCGGAATATCCTAGTTCACTAGATATCAGAGGGTCTCGAACTGTGTCTGGATAAACTCCCTTAATAATATAAAGCCTAAGCTAGATATACCCCGAACGGTCTCGCAACGGTAACGGAGTCTAGCCTACCTGTGACACAGCGTGTGTCACAGCACGAGCCTACAGATCAGTCAGCAGCCCAGTGTTGGCCTAGGGGTCTGTCATAGGGACTCCCAGTCAGGGCTCCCTATACAGATTCCAGCAATAACATGTAAATAATATGTGTATAACGTGTATATAGATTCCGAGTCAAAAGTTCTTTGTGTTTCACTCCTCCTAGATTTCGAAAAAGTGCATTTGACCTCAATTTTGTACCATAAAAACCATTAAATCTAATGCACAACCTGCACTTGCATGTTCTTGACTGTTAACATGCGGCTTTTTAATCCTATCATGAGGTAAATAAGGCAATATCATTTTCACATGAGAATGTCATTTTCATCGAATAGTGTGTTCGCTCCGCAGTCGGTGGTGTCCGACGAGGAGATGTACCCCGTCAGCGCGTTGCACGCACACGAGCCGCACGTGTCCTTCATGGACAAGTTCGCGGTCAATTTGGACCTGACTGGGCCGGAGCCGACCCTTGCGATGCACTTCATGGGACCCGTCGCGCCCGTGGACTCTGTTTCAGTGGCAGCGGAGGACTCCGACGATGACGACGAGGGTCTTCCGCCACCTCCACGGCAGACCTTGGGGTGCGGCAGACCGCCGATGGGTTTTGGGTTCTCCGCCCTTACATCCCTCGCAATCTGTCTGCATGCTCTTCCTAGTTTGTGTAGATGCAGTGCCTACCCAAAATCGCTCCACGCATGCATCATCAGCGACACCGGAGCACATTGACGACGAGGTCGGTGGTGCTGGTGCGCTATCACCCACGGCCGTCCCGCCGGCGCTCTATTGGCGGCCGGAGGGGTGGTACCCCAACGACCATGGGGATTACATCGGCTCCCTTTGGACATGGTACCCGGGTCCCTCGCAACCGCCCGTAGCGGCTCCGACTCTTCCCGTGCCGCCCTCACCGGGTGGTGCTCCACCGTCACCGGACTATGTACCACCCACCTCAGACGGGGAGGACGAGGATGACCCTTCTTCTTCAATCGAGCACAGGACCCGACTGGATGCACAAGGTGCAATTGACTACGGCAACATCGGCACTTTCTCATTTTGCTCTACGCATGATTTGTCAGACAGTGGTGCCAGCTCTCTTGGGCGCAGTAACAGTGACACCGGCTCTCCCGGGCACTATCGACGTGGCTAGAGCTGACGGGATTGGATTAGCCTGCCCCCAGATCGAGATGCTGTTGGTTCAGGTTGCCCCAAGATGGGCTTAATTTAGGGCTTTAACTGTATCCTTAATCTGCAGTATGCCTCAATGACTGCTAGTCTCAGGAGTTACCGTGCCAGAAAGGACAGGTCCTCCCGTAGGATGCTTAGTTCCACCGAAGCTGAGTAGGTGTTCGTTTGTTTCAATTCCGTGACCACCTAGTTTGCCAGTCACCACCCTAGGTGGTGTGCTGGAAGTGACGCCCCGATTGTCATTCCTATAGTTAGGGTGCATGACTCGGTCACCGGTCCCGGAACCCTAGACCCCGAACATATAACGGGAAGACTTCGCCTTTGATCTAATTCTGATTATCTGACTCACCGAATATACAGTCCAGCTGATATATTCAGCAATGTCCCCCGAACTAATGTTAATATACTGTGTATGTTACTGTCACCTCGGTTAAACTAATGTCAATGTTAAGGTTCACATTATATTGAATACGGTGGCTACCCCCGCCCCCCCCTCCCCCACCCCGGCCCTCCTTTATACACACTCTCCGTCTCGTCTGTTCGGAATACTTTCAGAATATGATATACAATATGTTTTCCCCCTCTCCAATTTTACATTCTCCGAAAGATTCTCTCCGAATATTCTAATATAATTTATATTTTTCTTATATATGAAGAAAACTCTCCGTACATAATCGAGAATGTTCGAACCTGAAGAACATTTATACATGCTGTCCCTAACGTGAGAGTAACGTGAGTAATTTATTGGGGAAAAAATCGGAGATGGAATCGAAGATCCCCCTCTTTTGAAAAATCGGGAAATATAATTCAGTGGCTCTTAACACTGTTGAAAATGAAGCCAGACACTGTGACACTGTACGCTGTATACGATTTCTGTCTCAGTTTCTTTTACGTCTTCATTCTTCAAATCTGAGAAATGTGTGAACGGATTCCGAAAATTCAGTGGCTCTTAACACTGTGTCATTGTCGAATTCCCCTTAACAGTGCGAAAAAATGAAGCCAGACACTGTGACACTGTACGCTGTATACGATTTCTGTCTCAGTT
>LGRX02035184.1:14698-36370 GCA_001247695.2 Cymbomonas tetramitiformis | reverse complement strand
AATATAATTCAGTCGCTCTTAACACTGTGTCATTGTCGAAATTCACGAATTCCCCTTAACAGTGCCAAAAAATGAAGCCAGATCGTAGGCTATCTGTCTGGGGGGGGTCTGGGGGGTCTGGGGGGCGGAGCCCCCCAGAGGAACCCAACCCCCTCTTGGTCGCCGCCTCTATTTGCCGCGGGTCTCTCACTCTTCACATGATGATGATGCGGATGATGGATACTCAGGGGGGGGTTTATTTTTTCCCCACCTGTACGTTCACGTACCCCCTATACATGAATATGGATCCCTCATCATATACGGAGGACTTCAAGAGGATCAGGATCAGGATGAAACTTGAAAGTACGGAGGAAACTATGCTATGGAAGTTCCGGAGAATTTTTTTGGTTGGATTCCATAGATTCGCCTTCGCTTGTAGACCGATACTTGTACATGCTCATTCGATAAAAGGGAATGGATAAATATGCACGATAGATATTGATCGACATCGACAGCTATCGATATAACATATAATTATATGGATATCACATACAACGTGACACTTGTGACATGACACTGTACGGGTGTCACCTCCGATAACAAAGCATACGATCGGCATACCCATTCTTCGCCTGTCAACCTGCCAGGCAGTTTTCCTAGTTGAGGGCTACAGTAGTTTCGTGCTATTGCGTGATCTCTCAGCAAAACAGCTGCTTGATAGTATCACGAGATTTTTTTTTTTGTATTCAACACTAATTACTGTTCATCCCTAAACATCTCTTCTGGCGCAAAGCTCGCCACATATCACGCTGTGCTTCGATTGGTGAGCTGCACTTTGATCGCTTTTTTAAAGGATACGCTCGCCAGGCTACGCGAACGGTTTTACCACACTTTTCGATCCTCCTAGTGAGATAGAGATTCCGTGTTGAAATAGCTCTCACAAATGGGCCAGGACCTCTCGCGACCAACGAAAGTTGATGATGGCCGTGATGACATTTATCAGTTCGACATAGACGACTGGTGGAATGAAAATGTGATTGTGCACTGTGAAAGTTTGTTATGCTGCACGCATAATGTAGATGAGGATGGAATTGGCTACGACCTTGAAAAGAAGATGCTTGGTGGGCGGACTATACCAAGTCGGTATGAAGAACCCAAGGACACTTCCAGTGTTGAGCCCAAAGAAGGCTTGCCTTCGTACCTCCAAAGCCGCAGTTCAACCTATGCAAGGGACATTGGAAATGGATTTCCAGCTCAACAACACTACATTCCTAAGAGAGATTTCTCACAATATGACACAGGAAACGGCTCTACAGCTCCTCTCACCTCTCCTCGCTCCTCTCTCTCAGAGGCCACATATAAACTTCGAGGCTTGATGTCAAGAGTGCAAGCAACCTCTATTGATGAGCTTTTCAACGCAACGAATAAAGAGGTATTACATTTTAATCCCATAGCCATCAAGATAGCTCGAGCTTTCTGCGTTGTGACCAGTGGATTGCCCTTGTATCTCACACCTATCTCAATCGGTGCCATGCGGACTGGGTTCTTTGGGAACCCTTGTCACTGCGGCGTTTTCTAGCGTACGAGTACTCTCCCCAGAACATGTGAAGTATATTCCTCATATCACAGCTCTAAGCCTTCGAAATAAAAGGCAGTTTCTGCTGTACCCTATCTTTTCGTTCTTTCAGCCAAAGTGCGTACGTATTCTTAAGGAGTGTGCTCTTTCGCGGTGTGCCCGTCCCCCACTGTTTTCACTGATGTTCCGAGTTCAATTCATACAGGAAAGCAACAATACGTTACTGGACGCCTGTAAGCACGGATACACTGAAAGCGTCGACGCTCTGCTTCTCGCTGGAGCAGATGTCAAGCTTCGTGGCAAGGTGTCCACTGTACTCCACTTTCCTACCGGCTCTTGTTGAACTGGCCTTGCCCTCGATTGTTAAAGCTTGACGGTAATTTCTGGTTTTTGAGTGCTTGCGAGAGGCGCCATCAACAGTGCTAAGCGTAGCTTGGCCTTTGGCATAGTTTCGAGGAAACCTCGCTTCTTTCGGAATTGCAGCTTTACCCGCCCATCTGGTGCACTTCGCTGTACCGGAAGTCACACTTGTGCAGCTGATCTTCGGTGCTCGACAAGGCAACCGGTCTGGGCTGCACTAACCTTAACCAAGAGCTGTGCAAGGAGCATACAATCGTACCAAGATGTGCAAGGTCCCTCTAGTGCACGTGAAAGCCAGAGGATATGTTTGATCCAGGGTGGAAATACGCCACTGCACGTAGCTGCTGAAAATGGGCATCATGAGGTTGTGCACGTGCTCCTCGCCGCTCAAGCTGACAAAGAATCCGTTAACGAGGTAATCTTGGGTTGGCCTCCCCAACTTTTTTGAGCAAAATCAACCATCCTTGATTGGCGGAGTGAATATTCTCCTGCAGTTGAGCTTCTGCTAAAGCATTCGCCCATACTAGCGTTGCGCAGACTGCGCTTTGCCGTCTTCTCAGCGCAGTGAGCCGCTAGTGGTCACAATCGCGCGGAGCTGGACTCTCGCGCAGCTCCACCGAAACTGGTATGAAAGGGGCTGCCCTTCTCATGCTCCACAGGCGGGCATGACTCCGTTGTATCTCTCTGCCATCCGAGGCCAGGAGTTAGTTCTTCGAGTTCTCCTGAACGCTGGATCAAGCACCCTCCCTACAATCCAGGCATGTGCCTTTTTCTGGTTTCACTTCTTCGCCCCTACCATTCCCTTTCCCTCACAGCTGGAGTGACGAAGTGAACATTCCCACTGAGCTCTCGGTGACGTTACTGTCGGCTTTTGGTGCGTACCGCGCAGGGTAGCTTAGGCTGCATTCCGTTAGAGCTACTGCGTGTGTCTGATCCTTGGATTCGCTTCAACTTCAACTGCTGTACTCTGAGGTTTGCCGGCGGTTGCGGCTACGAAACAACAGTATGGAGTGTCCGTACTGCACGTCGCCGCACAGAAAGGCAACACCACAATCCTCGACCTGCTCTGTGCTGCTGGCGCGAACCACAGCTGCTCAGATCAGGCAAGCCTGCTTGCCAGCCCCCTCCTGCGAACAGACCTTGCGATTGAGGCTGGCCGAGTGCCTCGAGGCGTTCCTTTTTTCGAAGGAACCTTTTCCCTTCGTCGCTCTCGCCGCGCGCCGCTGAACTCGTGACACTCACTACAGTCGCGTATGCCTGCAGAACGGGGTCACACCACTTCACGCTGGGGCCCAGCAAGGGTACGCGAAGGTTGTCGAGAAGCTTCTGTTGGCAGGAGCAAATATGAATGCCGCCACCTCGGTATTCTTTCCTCTTTTTTGGCCCTGATGCCGGGGAATGGATTGGCCGCTCCTAGCCCTGGGAGACGACGCAGATGCTGTCTCACACCCTCCTGCCTGAACTGGGCTTAGCCTGCTGTTGCATCGCTGCCACAAGTGCTGTTAAGCTTTGGCTTCCATGCTGGCTCCCTGTGGGGCTGACGTGCCACCTCGATGGGTATCGCTTGACGTGACCTGAGTGACCATGACCTGAACCTGCTCGGCCTGTCCTATGGGTTTTGCAGAATGGGGTCACCCCAGTGCACGCTGCTGCGCGCAAAGGACACTACCAAGTGGTCGCCACACTGCTGAATGCAGGAGCCAACAAAGACGCCGTGACGCAGGTGTGCCTCCAGTGCAGTCCGCCTCCTCCGAGCTTCCGATCGCCTCTCTGTATTCGGTGCTGCTAGCAACAGAGAAAGCCAGTCACCTGTCGAAAGGCGGCGTCACCAGTGATACCGTATGTTGCGCTACACGGTCCCCAGAGCTCAGTGCAGTTTGTAGGGCTTTCTGCTTACTGCCTGGAGCTCAGTACGGTTTGCAGGGCTTGTTGTTCAGTCCCCGGAGCTCAGTGCGGTTTGTAGGGCTTGCTGCTCAGTGCCCGGAGCTCAGTACGGTTTGCAGGGCTTTCTGCTCGGTACCTGGAGGTAGTTTTTATTTTGGGGTCGTGCTGCTTCTTTTTTGAAGGCCGTTCTTTTTCTTGGAGCTTGCTGCTCAGTGCTAGGAGGTCCTTGTTGTTTTCTGGGCTTGCTGTTCTGAAGGTTGGTGCCGTTGTGGGGCTTGCCGATATCCCTGGGGGTCAGTATAGTTTTCGGGCTTTGTGCCCAGGCCCTGGAGTTTCCTTTTTGTTTTTGGGGTTCGCTGGTCAGTCCCTCGCTTTCTATTTTTGGGCTGCTGCTCAGTTCCTGGAGGTCCGTGCCACCGCAGGCCGTTCATTTCCCACAGGCGTTGGTGTTTTTGCTGCTCGGTTCCTGGATGCCATTGAGGGGCGAGGGGGGGCTCACTGCTGACTTCCTGCGGCTCCGCGGTTTCGTTTTTTGGGGGGCTTGCTGCTCATTCTTGGGAGGTTCTTTACAGTTTCGGGGCTTGCTGCCAAGTCCCTCCAGGCTAGTGTCGTCGTTGGGCTTGCCGCTCAAACTCAGCCCCTGGGGTGCGTGCTTATGGTTTGGGCTTGCCGCTCACTGCGTGCGGATTGATTCTGTTTCGGGGGGTTACTGTGGGGTCTCCGGAGGTTTGTCTTCTCGGCTTGTCTATGGCGCTCAGCCTTCCTTTGGACGTTTGGCAAATGGGGGCCTGCTGTCCGCCTTTGTGAGCGTCGGTGCTCCTGTGGCGGCGTGGGGCGCCTTTGCAGCGGGGAGCGACGCCGTTGCACGTGGCAGCGCAGAATGGACACGAGGAAGTGGTTCGACTCTTATTGGCCGCCGGAGCGAACATCAACGCCTCCGATCCTGTAAGTGTGGCGTCGGCGAGAGGAAGCGTCTGTGCTGCGTTGGCTCGCGGAGCTGCGCCCTGTCAGCTGGGAAACCTGTCGTGCTGAGAATCGCTCACCTGCTGTGCTCGCAGAGCGGGGTCACGGCGCTGCATGCCGCGGCGCAGAAGGGCCACGCAGTCGTCGCAAGCTGGCTCATCTCCGCTGGGGCCAACACCAACGCCATCACAACAGTCAGTCCCGGCAACCTGATGCTGCCCCGCTCCACTCCATCCTCTCTCGTTTCATTCCAAGTTTGGCAGGGCGGAGTCACGTGGTACTCGGTGGACCTCCATTCCGAGAAACACGTGACGCGCTGTTTGCGTGCGGCGCGTGTCATGCTCACTGTGCCCCGCCCGCCCTGCAGAACATGGTGACTCCGCTGCATGCTGCGACTCAGAATGGCCATATCGAGTGCGTGAGGGCCCTCGTGGAGGCTGGCAGCTTCACAGAAGGCGCTGACCAGGTGCGCCTCCGGTTTGGGTGTAGAAGCGTGTTGCACTAGCGGTGCGCTCACTGGCGTCCTCTCGCGGCGCCTTGCGAGTTGCGCGCGGTAAGCATCCACGTCTGACTGCGAGTTTCTTGAGTGTGCGAGAGCAAGCGCTGAAGATACCGGGCAGCTTCTCCCCGAATGTAAAGCCCTGCGGGTGCATGTGCGGATACTGTCAACAAACAAAAGGAAGTCGGCTGGAAAACAAGCAGAGAATCCCCACAGTCATCCTGACACATTGCTGAACGGCGAACCCTAGTCAATTCCCTAGGGCTGACGTCTGCGTGATTTGCGGGAACCTTGCTTTGGCGACAGTCGGGCACGGTACCCTTGCACATGTCAGTTCAGAGGCTGCACTGGGAATGCGCTGAGCTGCTGATCAGTTACGGAGCCGATGTGAACTGCGCCGACAGCATCGGCGCAACCCCGCTGCACATGGCGGCCCACCTAGGGCAGGTGGATGCCATGCGGATGCTGTTGCAATGCGGCGCAGACGTCAACATAGTGGATGAGGTGAGAGCGCCTGACCTCTATGCTGAATCCTGCTCCCGACAACAGCCCAGGCTGGCTGACGAAGCACACTTCCCACTAGTGCACACGGCCGATGGTTTGCCGGCATCGGTCATGGGGGTTGCCTGCCTGCTGAGCTCTCTGCGAGGCTCAAAGGGACCTCGAACATACGGAAAAAATAGGCGGATTCGAATAGACGCTGCTCGTCGTGATTCTCCGAGGTTCCTATGAGGGGGCTCGGACGGTTCTCGCCAAGAGACATTTGTGTAAAGATATTTGCGCCGGTGATCGTTTTGGCAACGCCTGAGGTGCGAGTGGACGTTCCGAACGGATTTTGGCGCTGGAGGACCCACGTAGGTTCTGGCGTACGCTGTCGGTGGCAGTGGACAGATATCGGGTTCGGTTGATGGGGGGGCACAGATCGGCGCCACACCCGCATACCGCATCGTTCTGTGGACAGATGTCGGGTTCGGTTGATGGGGGGGCACAGATCGGCGCCACACCCGCATACCGCATCGTTCTGTGGACAGATGTCGGGTTCGGTTGATGGGGGGGCACAGATCGGCGCCACACCCGCATACCGCATCGTTCTGTGGACAGATGTCGGGTTCGGTTGATGGGGGCACAGATCGGCGCCACACCCGCATACCGCATCGTTCTGTGGACAGATGTCGGGTTCGGTGATGGGGGCACAGATCGACGCCACACCCGCATACCGCATCGTTCTGTGGACAGATGTCGGGTTCGGCTGATGGGGCACAGATCGGCGCCACACCCGCATACCGCATCGTTCTGTGGACAGATGTCGGGTTCGGTTGATGGGGGGGCACAGATCGGCGCCACACCCGCATACCGCATCGTTCTGTGGACAGATGTCGGGTTCGGTTGATGGGGGGGCACAGATCGGCGCCACACCCGCATACCGCATCGTTCTGTGGACTAGCCCGGAAGATGCGAAGGAAAAAGGTACCAAGATCCGCTACGAAGGGCTGAAGCTGCTTCTGGATGCGGGGACAGACCACAACGCTGCCATCCAGGTGTGGCAGGGCCCTCCACAGCGCCCCCCCTGGGGGATGCCCTCCACAGCGCCCCCCCTGGGGGATGCCCTCCACAGCGCCCCCACTGGGGGATGCCCTCCACAGCACCCCCGTGCGGAATGTCCCAGACCTTAGAGGCTACACACGGGATACGTATCACATGGCAAAACCCGGATATGTGTATTGATGCGTATCTTACGGCACGCTTCAGTCGGCGTATCCAAGCTTCCGCCCTTCGTAATCCGAAGAGAAGGTCGGCAGATAGGTCATAGGACTCATAGGACCTAGGTCTGGCCGGCGTGGTGAGAAAAACGGACAGAAATCGCACCCGAGGTCATAATGCGCAAAGTGCAGAGCCCCCGTGTCATCCACGCCACAGGCGGTACCCCACGCATACATTCGATACAACGGGGGCCCAGCAGCCCACAGAGGGTGCCCAACGCTCCACAGCGGGTGCTCCACACCCCACAGCTGGTTGATATGGCAAAAGGCGGCAGAACCCGTAAAACCCGACGATATGTGGATTTGCGCGCATCGTACGGCACAGCGCGGAAACGCGTGTCGACAAATTTCATACAGCGACAAATTTCGTACAAAGCTATCGCACCATCTAAGAGCAAGGCTGCCAGTAAGTGTGGCCAGCCCAGGGATCTGCGCGAGTCGCGTGTACTCTTGTGAGCCCTCTGTGCTGAGCGGGCGGCCGGGCCTCGTGATCAGAGCGGTGTGACCTTGCTTCACACCTCCGCACAGAAAGGCTACTTGCCTATCGTAAAGATGCTGTTGGACCGGGGAGCGCACAAGGATGCGGTCACTCAGGTGCGCCTGGACCCAAATTGGCAGTGGTCTTGAGTGTTCCTCCAGCTCCACGCCGCGTACTTGGGAATATTCTTTTTGCTGGAGTGCTGCATACCGTTTTCTGCTCGCCCGTGTCCCGCACTCTTGTGTTCACTCGCCCCTTGTTCCGCTCTGCTGCGTTTGCCTGCGCTGTGCTCACCATTCCCGAATCAGCATAGCCTGTAGCCTATACCCTCAGAAAAGCCCGTTGTGTGCCCCGCGTTTGCATGTCCCTTCACCCTGCGCCTCCTTGCTGCTTGTTTATAGATTGCTTCCTGGTTTCCATTGCATGCCTCATTGTTCGGCTTACCCGCGTTAAGCGCGGCTGTCCATGTTAAACCTGTTCTTGCTTTGCACGTGACGAGCATCCGCTAATCCACGAGCTCCACCAATTTGTTTCTTAGTCCAGGTTTGGGGTATAAGTATGCGGAGCAGGCGGGCCTGACTCCGCTTCACATGGCTTCTCAAAACGGGCACATGGACACCGTACAACTATTGGTTTCGTCGGGAGTACTTGTGAACCGCGCAACAAACGTCAGTTGCTTTTGTCACTCTCCCAGTTCTCTTGCAGTATTGAAGATGATTGATCCTGGCGTGCGTATGCATTCAAATCTGTGTGGATGCTGTACTTGAAAGAACGGGGAGTATGCCTCGGGGATGGTGCATTTCTGTAGGGCTATTCTTTGCTTTCATTTGTTTCCTCCCGATGCTGTGCCATGGTCACTTTGAGAGAACGTGATATCAAGGCTTCATCCATTGTAGCCTGCTAAGTTAGCGGATGTGGAAACTGGTTGAACAGGCTGGAGAAACTGCCATCGATATGGCTGCACGTAAAGGACATCGTGAAATATATGTGTATTTGCAGGAATCGGGGGCAATTCCTGAGTCTGAGCGCACATCTTAACCACGCAGCTTCGGCATATTGCGGGATTGGAATAAGCATGAGGGGAGCAGCGTATGGCTATCAGCTACCATGCTGGCTACCTGTCTGTCCACAGTGATTCAGCCATCACTGAAGAAATAAACTCTATGCAATCACCACACCTGTTGACTTTGTCACCATTCAGGCGCCAGGAACTGTTGAAGGATTGCGCGTGCTGAGTGTGAAGAAATCATTGGAGAGATCCTTGGTTGGCCATTTCAAGCATTGTGATTGGTTCTAATGAGCGCACTTTGGCCGTGTTTTGGAAAGATCCTTATTCTAGAAATTCCAAGCACACCAAGAGGGCGCCCACTCTGAGGGTTATAACTTCAGAACAGTGGAATTGATTAACTTTGGAAACACGGGCTATTGCTCATGTTTACTCGCTCCATTTTGTAGTTCTGGCGACTAGTATGGCTCAGAATATCCAAGAAAACGATTTTTTAAAACAGGCATGACGGCATAAGCTCCGTCATGTTTACTAGTGTTGGAAGTGAGAGAGGCATCCGCTTGTGTCAATGACTATTTGCCTTCTGAAATGTCGATGGTTGATTTTAGGAGGCATACAGCCCCCATCCATGTTACGGCGAGAAACCGCCTCCACACCCGGACGATACAAATCGCACCACCGCGCGCTGTGTGCTTCGTGGAAGGCTGCTGCTCGTCACTTCTTCACACTTCTTCCCACACTTCTTCATGAAGTGAAATAATGTCGCTGACATTCTACCAGGTGGGGGAGTGAGTCCGGTGCGTCCAGAACTCCAGACGAGTCACGCTCATCCCCAGCATGCGCCATAGCAGAAAGGTGTCGCGGCGCCGGCTGCTTCACAGACGACTGCCTGCGGCAGCTGCGGAAATGTTCCCTCACACGCGCCTGAATGCTAATCAGATCCACGCTGAACGACGACAGTCTCGCAGGCAAGTGTCGTCGAACTTGCGGATGGCGGAATCAGGGCCCACGTTGTCGTCGATGCGGGTTGACATACTGCGGATATGTCCCACGACAAGTTTTCGGTATTCGTTTATGACATTCGCGCGCGGTGGGTTTGGGAGTTTTGATGATGGTTAAGTGGTGTAAATTGGGTGAGGTGTGAGTTTTATGCATAAAACATGATATGCAAAGTATCATGTCGAAAAAGTAAAAATTGAAAAAGTTATGGATTATTTTCGTTTTCAGATTTGATAACTTTTTTGATGATGACTTTTTCGCAAGCTGAAAACCTAGGCCAGAGGTCTTTGTGGATGATGAAGAATGACGATTTTTGGGTGTGGATGATGGTGATGATGTTTAAGGTGACATAGGATGACGATGTATCCATCATGCATGACTCGTCGTAAAACGAAAGTGGGACCAGAAAGATAGCGCTTCTGACAATAACGAATGTGCCACCTCGCAAGATCTTTAGTTTTTGTTAGCCAATGGAAACCGTGGGCCATCGATCGATCGATACGATGATTTACGATCTATAATTTGATTGGTTGGGCGGTGAAACGATTTTGCTAGCGTTCGATTTTCAAACACATTGCACACTATATACAACGGAATAACCAAGCTTACAAGTTCTTTATCACGGCGGTCAGCAGGATACGCGTGCTTTGGACGAACTGAGGGAACAATGTTTTTGCCGATCGTTGAACATACCTCACCAGTCCCACAGGGTGCTCTTCATTTCTAGCTTCGCATAACGAATTGGTTGCGAATCCTGCGTGCTTTGGTATACGCCGGCTGCTGGGATCTTTTGGTGGAGGTGGTGATGATGCGCCGGCTGCGGGGATCTTTTGGTTGAGGTGCAGGGCACCCGAATTATCAGCGCGAACTATGCTGTTGCTAAATCCTGTTGCTTTCGTTTCGTCCCACAAATTTCTGGTACCCGATCTCAGGATCTTGTGCTACGAAAGTCGTGGTAATGCTGTTGCATCGTTGATCTTGAACTGGGCAGCAGCGCGGTCCATCTTGAAATAGGAAGCGCCGAATATCTTAATCGGGTAGCAGCGCGTCTGGGGCTTGCCCTGGCGGGATCTTCCTCGGTCTTAGTTGGCCATGCTACTTTCAGTTTAGGATTTAGATCATGCTTTTCGCTTAGGCTTTTCGCTATGCGCCTTTCTTCTCAACTTATGTGAACCAGTCAGCGATGCTGCTTTTTTCTCACCGCCTGACAGTTTCGGTTAATGTTCGCAGGTACTACGGGATCCACTGCTCGCCAATATATATATAAATTTAGCACTCGCAGTGTCTGCGGGATCTGCGTGGCACGAAAATTCGTGATGTTCTTCGGGACACGTTCATTTTGCTTGTTGAGATGCGGTATGGATTTGCTGTTTTAGAACCAGTTTAGTATCAGGTTATAATAGAATAGTTCGATAAGCGGTATTGGAATTATATATATGTGGTGTTGCAAACTTGTAGTATTATTATGTATTATTTTACCCTGCATGATTTCTGTTGTGTGAATAGCTGATATTGTTGACCGAGCAAGTCGAACCCTGCCGTCACTGAAATAAGCGTTATATACTGGTTCAAATCTGATGAACGGAAGCGGTGACTCTTTTGAACAGAGTGAAATAAATGCCTGCGAATATTCTCACATGAATACCACGGAATTATCAAAATAATCAGGACAGGTCACGTCAAAAAAAAATGTCCCGTATTCATCGAAAGTTATCAAGTTATCAAGTTATTTAATTAGTCTACTATATGTACTTCAATATATGTCCATATTCAATAGAGCCAAGGGCATAAATCGGTTCGAAAATAATTATACCGTTAACATAGGGATCGTTGATGTACAGTGTGCCGATGACGGTGCAATTTTGGTCGGAAAGCCATTTTGAAGGTGTGAGGTACTGCGAAGGGTTAAGGTCCGAGCAAACGTACTTTGGGGATTTGCGGGAATCCAATTTCTCGCAAAGATTTGGGCTGCTACTTCATCATTACATAACCTGCTTCAATGTATAGATGAAGCAGTTCCCGTGGGATTCGCGCAAAACCCCAGAGTACTTTTGTTGTGGGGCCCATATGGACGTATGGCACAGGGTTACTTTGCGTATTCAGGGCATACGATTTGCGCGGTTCGGTGGGTGCCCCGGCGCTCGACGCATGAACATAATGAGCTAATGAAGCGCATCTGCGCGTGTTCGACGTTAAACATTTGTTAGTTACCTTGTATTTAGTATTTCCAAGCGCTCACTTGGTCAGAATACCAAGGGAATGCCGTTGCGAGGATGCCGCTTACCGCTCCAAGCCACCCGAAGCGGGGATCCCGGGAGCCGCTTCGAGTTCCCAAATATGAGCGCGCAAGCTTCCTAGCGTCCAAAATATATTATGTATGAAACACATTTTGTGGTTATCATTCCTAATCTTTTCATTGATTAACACCGCTGGGAAGGGGTTTTCAGAGTGTTAACACTCGCAAAACGCGAGAGATGTTCCAGAATAGACGAGAGGTGACGAGAGCGGGTTTCGATAGCGGCTCAGATGTCAACCCGATTCGATCGAGCGACCAATAAAGACTGTGGCAAATATAAATCGCGCCTGAGTATAAAAAAAGAATCCAAGGCGCATTTCATCACACCCTTGATCCACTGTATGACAGTCAAATTGGCATGTGATGCATTTGTGTGGGCTCCGATGGCGGAGCCAGATCTGAAAACTCTGGGGACGAGAGTACGCGCCCGACGAAGATGCGGAGTCTCCCTCGCCCGCCTGTCCCCCATCTCGGATATGCCATCATGATCAAGACGTGATTGGCAAATCGTAATAACAAATAAGTAAATAACCACGCGGGTGCTGCACCGAAGATAAGCGCCGCACGAAAATGCTAGAAAAGCAGACTCAATACGAGCCGCTCGAAAATAAGAAGCTTTTTGGATGGTCGGTCATGGTTGCATGGAAATTAGCTCTATTTTCTGTAATTTAGCGCAATCTAGCAAATCGAATTGCGTGACACAATGCATTTGGCGCATGGTCTAATGGTCACATGACAGTTAGCGCCGAACTACTATACTTTTTTAGCGCGATCTAGAACGTCCGACTTTTGGAAACTTTCCATTCATTTCCAATTTTAAGGGTAAGGAAAGAGTGCCAGGTTTCATTTTCGATGGGGATAATCGTATGGGAACATTCTTGATTCAGCAGAGCTGCTTTCGAAGTTTCGATCGCCGATGAGCGACCAACTGTCCGTTATCATGGAGGGCGGGGAGGAGCAAAATTCCACCGCCCTTTTGAGTCTTTTGAGCCTGAGGTCCTGGGTTCGAGCCCCCGCCATGCGCTGGGCGAGTTGGCAGCGTCCCACCCCCCTCTTTGTTGGTGAGGTGTATCGTGGTGGCCGTGTATACCATCATGTGCTGGATTTGACACTGTGACACTCAAAAATGTCACATGTCACTTCCTATGGTAGGCTGGGTGACCGTCACCAGTAGACGGGAAACACCCGTTAGGTATTTATGTATGCCTCTCTTTTATCTATCACACTTTTACCGTTCTGATCCCGTAACCCTTAACTCAGGGTTTATCTCACCAGTTAGATATATATCACCGCCGAACTATATATCTGCCAGGTTTGGCCCCACGTGCGCTTTATTTAGCCACTGCGAGATTGCCACCATGAGTGGCTAAGCTCGGACGCCTGGGATGGAGTGAGGCGCTCCGCGCGTGAGAGTGCCGGCAGTCACGGGTATGGCCTAAGTTTTATGGGTTGATTTACGGCACGCCGCACCGGTTGGTGAACGATTTTCTTACGGGGCTTAACGTTGGACTGGTTTACGTTTTCTGGTTGGATCCCACACCGTTGCGTTTTGGCCGCCGCTACCACACGACTTCCCGGGATTATTTGATCTCTCACGGCTGCCGTATCGGCGACCCGCGCGTTTCTTGGCCGCCCGAAACTGCCGCACATCTCACGTTCCGTTGCCTCACTCCGCCCCTTCGGTCCTTCTCACTATGGTTGCTTCTACTCGAGCCACCGCTAGCATGGCGAATCGCCGCCGCGCACTGTCCACGATTTTTGACTCAGCAGCTGCGAGACACGCCAACACTCCAGCCACACCGCCGGCAGCTCAGCCGGCTGCCAATTCAGCAGGTGCTGCGTTCCTAGCCTCGGTGCGTACACTTCAACGGGAGCACTTCGACACGAAGGTCTCCAAGTCCGTTCGTCAGAAGTTATTATTCGAGGACAAGAACGGGCGATTTTCAGGGACTGAGTGCCACGCGTCCGCACTCTTCGCCACGGGATGGTCTCTGCGCTGCAGACGGCACTTGTCACGGAGGACATTGGTTTTGCACCCCTTTTCCTGCTGGACGATGCTACCCTTCCCGTCCGCGTGGAGGCCAACGGCTTGTTGTTCTCCGCGCTTGAGCTCATGGTTGACCCCACGTCACCCGCAGCTGACTGGATGGACTCCTCACACTCCACCTTCCCGAGCGACGGTAAGCGGGTACTGCTTGAGTTTGCCCGCCGCATGATCCCGGCGGGTGACCCCTTTCAGGGTCAAGCGGACATGTTGAGCATCCGCATCTCTGCGGGCGTGGACCCGCATGACAAAATCGGCGACTTCAACGCCGCTCTGAAGGCTGCGAGGACGCGGGCGACACTCCAAGATGAGGACGTGAAGGCGCTGTTCATCAAGTCCCTCGACACCGTCTTCTACCAGCCGGTGGTGTCACGGTTGCTTCTCCACGATCAACGAGCCGCTCACGACCTCCTCACGATTCAACAATGGGTGCGTGAATGCTACTCCGAGCACGCGCGGGCGGGCACCGCCACGGCGTCCGCACACCGCTACTCTCACGGCACGCATTTCATGGAGGGGGCCGCCGGTGACTCCGGTGGACCCGGCGAGCTCGCGGACTTGAGGACGATGGTCCTCGACTTGAAGCGTCAATTGGCCGCATTGCTTGACACCGCCGAGTCCGGGCCGTCCCCACGGGGTTTTACCCCTCGCGCGGACAAGCCGGACCGCCGCGTCAAGACCCGTTTCGCGGCCTCGCCCCTCCCCAAAGGGGGGAATTGGTCTCAATCCGTCTCGAGGAAGGTGGCCTTCCACCGAGACACCGGTGCGACCATCCCGTACTGCCAAAATCAAGTGTGCGCTAAGGGGAGAGCGCGGCATTGGCATCGGGACTGCCCGAACGGGGGCAGGACCGGACTCTCGGCCTACGCCTTCGCCGAGGAGGCCGAGAACTCCGTGCTGGCCGCGAAGTTCTTACACGCCATCGACCACGGCGACCCCGTGGAGTTCGACGCCCTCTGTATGCTTGCGGGCGGGAAGCCGGAGGTCTTCACCGATCTTTCCGCGTGCTCGTTCTGCGAGGAGGACGGTGAGGTCCTCGTGTCCGCCGTCACCGAATTCTCTGAGATGGCACACACGGCTGGGGCTTCAACATTCAACATCAACACCTTCACTGCCGACTTGCCGGTGGTGTCGGAGCCGACGACCGCGCACTCCCCGCCCGCGTCGGTTGAATCCGCGAGGAGGAATGGACCGGTCCGCCGAACCCCTTCTGCCCTCCCGTCACCCGCACGTTTGCCGATTTCATTGAGAGCACGGGGATTGCATTGAGGGCGCCCGACGAGCCGGCCGCGAGCATGAATTTGCTCTCCGCGGTTGAGGCACCGGAGCGCGTGATGGACCACAAGCCCGCGACCTACGCCACGAGCGACGATGGCGACGAGGATGCCTCGGTGGCGCCGCCGCGGCCACGGTACGGCTGTGGGAACGCCATTCCGGACTTCGGGAGGTCTCTTCTCACTTCGTCCTTGGTGTGTGCGCTGTTTGTGATTTGTGCCACCGCCGCGCCGCACACCGTTGCCGATGTCGGTGGTGCCGGTGCGCGCGCATGCACGGCTTCACCGGTCGGTGGTGCTGCGTGGACTGCCTCGGCAGTCCCAACTACGGGAACTTCGCCAACTGCAATGGTTCGTGACGATCTTGGCGTCGCGGTGGGTGGTGCGAGCACGGTTGCTATTCCGCCACATCGACAGGCGCGGTATCGGGAGCTGCGGCAGGGATTCCACACTCTCCGCAATGTCCCACAGCCACCATGGCTATATGACCCCGACCCTGATTACGTTCCGCCGTCACCGCCTTACCCGCCACCACCGTACTCGTCCGATGACGAGGAGCCGAGCTCTGGTGACCATGCGGCTGTGATCGAGGATTCAACAATTTCTTCTACGAATGATTTACCACCGGCCCCGGGGGCCGGCAACTACTTCACCCTCACGTTGCTCCGAGCCGGACCGCCAGCTCCGGAGACCTCTAGTGGCTGAGATTGATCACACCGTGCCTGCCTAGAGATTAGCTATAGAGTAGCTTGCCTATTCTAAAAATATTACGGTGGGTATACCCACCGTAATGCGAAACTTTGCATGCTCGTACCGACCGCGCAAGTAGGAGGCGGGGGTCAAACCTATGAATTTTCTGCGACCCAAGATGTTGATTAAAGGCCGGAAAACTTAATTTACACGACTCCAATAAGTTTTGGCCAAATTGTACTGCCTTGAAGTTGGGGAAATTACGGTGGGTAGAAAAAGTCGTTTACGGTGGGTATGCACAGTCAGCTTTATTTGTAGACTTCTAGAGCCGTGTAAAACGCGCGTATGTCTATTTTGTTGATGCAGATATTGGCGTTGGCACTCAATAAGCATATAACTAACTTGGTGCTACTCGCCATACCCATTATATCCACCTGTATGGGTAATGCAAAATAAAAAAACAAAAAAAACATTTTCATTTTCAATGTTTTCCCATATTTAAGCGCTTATTTTACACAATTTCAGCTCTAGATGGAGATATTGACTAGTTTCTTGAGCGGTATCGCCCTAGGATCATTGAACTAGATACATGCAACCTTGTTTGCCCTTATCCGCACGTGCGGGCACGTGTTGATGCAAAAAATCGATCAGTGGAAGCCTTCTTGAGGCCCCTACTCAGCATTTGCACAGATGAGGCGGATGATATTGATTCGTGTGGATATATACGTGGAAATCCCGGCAAGTGGAGGCTCCATAGAGGTTCATTGGAGTGTCTAGGACAAATTTGTCACGGGTGACATGCCACAATTCTTCACTAAATTGTGGATAAGTTTGATATACTACGGGTGGGTATACCCACCGTAAGCCCCTCTTACGGTGGGTATACCCACCTTTCGTAGAATAGGCAAGCTTCCTAGATGTGCAGAAGAGCTCTCTGAATTTGAGCTGTGTTTAGGGTTTTGGCACCTAACAACAGTATCTGACAATCTTTGCTGTGAACTGGGACCGCCCTGACCAAGAGTACAGGCCCCAAGTTGTGCTACAGTTTCCTCCTGAAGTTGAGTAGGGAGTTTGTTGCTTCGTTTCACTACTAGCTCCGGTCACCACCCTAGGTGGTGTGCTGGATTTGACACTGTGACACTCAAAAATGTCACATGTCACTTCCTATGGTAGGCTGGGTGACCGTCACCAGTAGACGGGAAACACCCGTTAGGTATTTATGTATGCCCCTCTTTTATCTATCACACTTTTACCGTTCTAATCCCGTAACCCTTAACTCAGGGTTTATCTCACCAGTTAGATACATATCACCGCCGAACTATATATCTGCCATCATGTAATGATTCGCATCCGCGTTTCCATAGGGTCGGAATAATTGGGCGTATGGTATGGTGGGAGTACACAAAACGAACAAAAACGTCAAAAAGGCACGAGATTGCGCGGGGAAGCTAATTCCATGCTTTTGTCACAACTTTGGCCATACAATATGAGATTTTATAAAGCCGTTTTTTCAAAATCGAATTTTTGGGCGTGGCAGATTTTGACCCACTTGGCACCATATGCGTGATTTTTCAAAAAGTGGCTTTGTAAGACTTGCCCTAATATTTTTCCCGACTCTAGAAAGCATGCGAGTTCGTAATCATGGTGGCGAAGGAGTCTATTCGGTTTTTTAAAACCCTATGAAGCCACCGCCACGTCGGCCGAGCACTTCAACCGAATATGCGGCGCTGCAACCCTAATTCACTTGTGCAACCCACCTCGTAACTCACATTTCGGATACTTTGATTCTGAAAGTATACACCCGGAAGGTCCGATCTCCGCGAAATAGCTCATGAAAATTCCAAGTCGAATGAATTCACTACGATTTGTCGAATTAAATGCTAAACAGGGGTTTTTATGACACTGCCCTTCTCCGTTGAGACCATCCAATTTCATATTTTCGGTGTAGCACCCGTATACGCACAAGAAAAATAATAACAATAAACATGTCGTGAGTCTTGAGGCCTTAGCCTCGGGACGATTTTTACAATTTTGTTGGGATTTTTTTGGTTTTAAAGATTTTCAGATGTTTTCATACTCTTTCCCCAAAGCTTATGGACTAAAATATACATTATTTAGGGTTTGTAACATTCTGGGGGTCATAATCTCATCGAGCCTCTTCGATGAACTGTACTAATGTCGACCCTCGCGTGTCGCAGGCCGCGCTCGGAGAAACTCTGGGGACAAGAGTAGACTGCGCAACGGCCTCAACTCATGCGATGGCGTCTGGCTTGCGAGAGTTTTCTTAACAGTTCAACTCAACGAGAGCAGTCCGAAGTCCATCGCATGACATGTTTTAGGGTTTGTTCGACTTGTTCAACAGACAACGTTCAACTGAACTCCAGCAGTTCATTCGAAGCTGACACGAGCGTAATTCTTGTGATTCATAATTTACACTCCGTATTCTGATATGGTCAGAATTTCGGTATCACCTTGGGTTTCAAAGTTGGTGCCATCGCAATGCAACTTGTCTCGAAGTTTGGCAGCAACAACTCCGTGGAGATTGCACGGTATATACAGTATAAACAGTATAAACAACCGTATTGCAGCCCACAAGTAGTTTATATCCGGGATGTGTTGAGATGTACGGGTAGCAGGATCGCTGGGAACGCTATTTCCTTTTCACACACTCGCTAGACTTGAACACTAGAGCGCATTCGCTCAAAGGAGTTACCAATATCGGTGACCATACCCGAACTGCCACCGTGCGACAGTAACGTAGATTGTTCAGATTTTCGATGCGTCGTCAGACAGTTGTGTGCGGCATGATCATAGTGTCCTCCTTGCCGCTTTTCTTACGACACCCAGGTCAGCTGCATTGGCCATCGGATGGATGCAACCTCGTACATTGTGTTCCTTGTATTGCTTAGAACTATTAAGCAATAGAACTTAGCAATACTAGTTACTACTAGAACTTGGTAACTACTGTTTAATAGAGTTCTCTTGATATCAAAATTAATAGTACACTGTTGATGCGTGTACAGGAACAGCGGGCGGGGCTGTGGGCATAGAGTTTAAGCTCGGAGCTGTCGAGCCGGAAAGTACTTTCAAACCTGGCATTCAGGATTACGAGGCAAGCAGTCACTTTGCTCGAGACAGTTTATATTCCGAGCCAACAGCTTCAGCGAGTTCACAGGCAAGCTCGTCTTTACAGTTAATTTCCCAACGTTCGATCGCAGACGTTTGATTGGCTGCGCTTCTGCGACATACGCAAGTGTTGCTACTTCGGCATCGCCCAGATGATCTGATTGACGCTGCTGAGAGGGCTGGTGTCCTGTCTGCACACGAGTGATGCAAAGATTCGCCAGTCCGTATGCCGCAGGTGGCGCCAAGCTCCAAAGCTGTGTGGGTCGCGTTCGCAAATAGCTTCGCCAAAGACTTTTTGCTGAACTGGCTCGCTCACGCGCGAAAGCTGCGCGCGCCCAACGTGCTGGTAAGCTCGCTCAGAACCGCTTCCTCTCGTATCTCTCATATTCCTCGGTACCTGACATGTGTAGAGTGTTGTTGGTGTGATCCAGGTGGGAGCCTTGGATGAGGAGGTGGAAACTATTTGTAAGAGACAGGTCAGCGCCGCATCATCTCAGCAAATCTTCACATATTTGTATTGCACACAGAACCACGCTGGCGACCTCTCGAAGCACTCAAGAGCGAGAGAAATACTGTCAACAGCTGGCATAGTCCAAGGGACTCCAACGCCTTCTCCCGGCCAGTCTCAGTCTCAGTCTCAGTCTCAGTCTCAGTCAATAGCTGGCATATTAAGGGACTCCAACGCCTTCTCCTCAGTCTCAGTCTCGGTCTCGGTCTCACTCTCAGTCTCAGTCAACAGCTGGCATATTCCAAGGGACTCCAGGGCCTTCTCCCGCCAGTCTCAGTCTCAGTCTCAGTCTCAGTCTCCAATCCAGTCAACAGCTGGCATATTCCAAGGGACTCCAGCGCCTTCTCCCGGCCAGTCTCAGTCTCAGTCTCAGTCTCAGTCTCAGTCTCAGTCTCAGTCTCAGTCCCAGTCTCAGTCTTACTTAACAGCTGGCATATTCCAAGGGACTCCAGCGCCTCTCCCGGCCAGTCTCAGTCTCAGTCTCAGTCCCAGTCTCAGTCTTACTTAACAGCTGGCATATTCCAAGGGACTCCAGCGCCTTCTCCCGGCCAGTCTCAGTCTCAGTCTCAGTCTCAGTCTCAGTCTCAGTCTCAGTCTCAGTCTCAGTCTCAGTCAACAGCTGGCATATTCCAAGGGACTCCAGGGCCTTCTCCGGGCCAGCGCGCCTCTCCGCCCTGTACCCTTCACGCCACTTGGAATTAAAAGTGCTCGACCACGTCGCTATAGACGACTGAACTAAACTGGAAGGTCCGCCTTTCACTCACGAGGCCCCTCGACTTTCTCTGGCTCGATGGCAGGGCGTTCAGGCTAAGCGCCTGCGGCTCGATGGCTCCTCGCTCTCCGCGGATTCATTCCGCCAAAACCAAGAGCAGTACCGCCTGATGGGCTTGCTCAAGCTGGAGCTCGTCCTCGAGCTGCTCCGCGGCGGAAGCCCGGTCGGGCCCTGCGCACTCCCCGGGCCCGTTGCGAGCCTTACGCGCGGCCTCGCGGTTGTCACACGCCGCCACTCGTATTCGCCCTCTGTGACAACTGGGTCACACAAGTTACAAGCCCTTTGAGGGTCGCGCTTCCCAGCATACAGTACCCGCAGAAATGCTGAACTCAATTTGGGCGGAGCGGCATCGCGCGGGCGGAACGACGCTTCGAAGCAGTTTCCGTGGGGCCCATGTCTTCTTTGGGCTATCATTCCGTTCAGACCCTTCAGACCCGCTGTGACCTCGCATTCGACCGAGCGTGAGTGCAGCTCGCATTCGCCCGAGCGTGAGTGCAGGTCGCGTTCGACCGAGCGTGAGTGCAGGTCGCGTTCGACCGAGCGTGAGTGCAGGTCGCGTTCGACCGAGCGTGAGTGCAGGTCGCATTCCACCGAGCGTGAGTGCAGGTCGCATTCGACCGAGCGTGAGTGCAGGTCGCGTTCGACCGAGCGTGAGTGCAGGTCGCATTCCACCGAGCGTGAGTGCAGGTCGCGTTCGACCGAGCGTGAGTGCAGCTCGCGTTCGACCGAGCGTGAGTGCAGCTCGCCGGGCGGAGAGATCCTCCTCACCCGCACCTTCAGCCGCATCCCGCAGCTGCGCGACCCAGCTCTTCACGCGTCGCCCTTCTCCCCGGCAGGTGCTGATGAGCGACTCAGCTCTTCACGCGCCGCCCTTCTCCCCGGCAGGTGCTGCTGAGCGACTCAGCTCTTCACACGTCGCCCTTCTCCCCGGCAGGTGCTGATGAGCGACTCAGCTCTTCACGCGTCGCCCTTCTCCCCGGCAGGTGCTGCTGAGCGACTCAGCTCTTCACACGTCGCCCTTCTCCCCGGCAGGTGCTGTTGAGCGACACCGACACGGCTTGGATGCGAGATCCATCCGCTTGGTTTGAGCTACACGAGGATGCAGACCTGTTCGTGTCGTCCGACTGCCTCTCGCCCTCGGTAGAGGCCGTGGGAACCCGCACCTCCGCCCGGTGTGGCCACGTGCTCGGCTCTGTATACAACTTGATGGCGAATACAGGTGCCTCCATCTCCCATGCCCTTCCTTGCACTCTTTGGCCCAACAGGAGAAGTGCCCGAGAGGGTTCCCACCTCCGAATGTCCTCTCCTTGCTTTGGCCAAATAGGGGAAGTGCCCGAGGGGGGTCCACCATCAGGGGGCAACTCAGCTAGATGCACACTTGGCTGATCCTTACCGCGGCAAATGGGATGGGGAGTGCTCGGTTCCGGGGAGGCGTGATGTACTAATAATGGGATGGGG
>LGRX02035184.1:0-12306 GCA_001247695.2 Cymbomonas tetramitiformis | reverse complement strand
CGGGTCTTTCCCGCCGCCGCCACGAGGACGAGGCCAAATCACGGCGTACGCAATCCCTACCCGGGTCTTTCCCTTTTGCCCGCCACGGGGGACGAGGCCAAATCCGGCGTCATAATCCCCTACCGGAGTCTTTCCCGCCGCCGCCACGAGGACGAGGCCAAATCACGGCGTACGCAATCCCTGCGGTCTTTCCGCGCCACGAGGACGAGGTCAAATCACGGCGTACGCAATCCCTACCGGGTCTTTCCCGCCGCCGCCACAGGGACGAGGCCAAAGCACAGCGTCACGCCAATCCCCTGCTCGGATGCTCCGCATACTTCCCGGGACGGGCGTCACAGCGTACACAATCCCTACCGGGTCTTTCCCGCCGCCCGCCCACGAGGACGAGCCAAATCACGGTGTGCGTCCCTACACAGATGCCCTTCGCCCGCCACGAGGGCGAGGCCAAATCACGTATGCAATCCCTACCGGGTCTTTCCCGCCGCCGCTTCCTGAGGGCAGGCCAAATCACGATTAATGCACTTAATCCCCTACCAAGATTCTTTCCCTTGCCGCCACGGGGACGGGGCCAAATCACGGCGCAATCCCTACCGGGTCTTTCCCGCCGCCGCCACGAGGGCAGTGCCAACTACTGGCCTGTGTCACCGAGCTGTGTGCAACCCCCCCTCCTTCATCACGATAACGTCTATGTCCCGAGTCTGCTTTCATGTAACGTGATGCCCCCCCTCGTGTCGAACGATGTTTGTTACTAGCACCGCCGACAACAAACCCTTCCAGAAAGGTGTTGCCCCCAATTTGCTCCGACGCCATCAAACTTCACCTGGAAGCTCCATGCTGCCCGCCTTCGCCGCAGGCAGACATTCTCAGCGCACCGAGCGCCTGGACCCGCCAAGTTGCAGGCGCTCGCAGCTTGTCCCGACATTTTCACCACACCGCGCTGCAGCTGGAATCGTTTTGAAGACCCTGGAGGCTCCTCTGCAAACGGCGGCGCTTTCTTAGCGGCGCTCCCAGCTGGGAATGATCAACACTTCCAGCTGGGAATGATCAACACTTCCAGCTGGGAATGATCAACACTTCCAGCTGGGAATGATCAACACTTTCAGCTGGGAATGATCAACACTTCCAGCTGGGAATAATCAACACTTCCAGCTGGGAATGATCAACACTTCCAGCTGGGAATGATCAACACTTCCAGCTGGGAATGATCAACACTCCCAGCTGGGAATTATCAACATTTCCAGCTGGAAATGATCAACACTTCCAGCTGGGAATGATCAACACTTCCAGCTGGGAATGATCAACACTTCCAGCTGGGAATGATCAACACTCCCAGCTGGGAATGATCAACACTTCCTGCTGGGAATGATCAACACTTCCAGCTGGGAATGATCAACACTTCCAGCTGGGAATGATCAACACTTCCAGCTGGGAATGATCAACACTCCCAGCTGGGAATGATCAACACTTCCAGCTGGGAATGATCAACACTTCCAGCTGGGAATGATCAACACTTCCAGCTGGGAATCATCAACACTGATTATCAGCACTTTTAGAATTACAAAAGGCTTTCAAAGAAGCGTGGCGACGCTGATTCTGCCTATAAACGCGGGAATGCGGCGTGTGGTGCGTTCCGAAGAGCGCGCTTGATAGGCCAGCTCATCGCGCCAGCGAGAATCCACACGCGCTCGCCGCCAACAGGGCGCGCACCGTCGAAGGGGGTGCCGGTTGAGGAGATGGGTTGGCCTCGTGGAGCAGGCCACCACGCCAGGGGGGCTCGCATTCTGGGCATGGAACAGGCAGCTCAAGCTCGCGGTGACTCCAGCCGCGCTGTTCTCTCCGGGTGCGTTCCCACGTGGACGAGGAGTAGCCGCCACTGAGAGGAGCACTTCGGCGACTGGAGGGGGTCGGAGGTCCGTCGCGGGGGCGCGCCCACACCTCGCGGGAGAGCGCACATCTGCGGCTGAGCTGGACCACCACAAGAGTGCGGTGCCTCCAAAATGCCGTTCGTTTTCCCATCGCAGCTCTGCTACCGCCCGGCCATATGGCATGTCGGTCATGGATGTGCCGCGGCCTATCGAGTTCTTGCGAGGTTCGCCGTGTACGAACCCCATGCGCTGACCTCGGAATTGTGATAGCAATGGGCCGTGAGGGCTGTTATGGTCTGGGTCCAAGCACCATGCTGCGCGCACGCCTTGTTCGCCGTCGATCTCCTGCATCCGGGCACGGTGCGGAGATCCGCGTGGGCTGCATGCTGCCCCTTGGCCAGGGCTCCCCATGCCACCATGGCTGCGATGATGTGTGGCGTGGTCTCAGGCGTGAGTGATGGTAGATTTGTGGCGTGCTCTTACACTTGTGTGCTGGTAGATGTGCGGCGTGCTCTCAGCCATGTAAGATGGTAGGTCTCTCCGACGTGCGCGATGCCTACAAGGTTTCTGGGTGCTGGTTCCCGGTGGTTGCAGGGCATGTCCATTTCTTGCAGCGAGCGAACGGCCACGTGGCCGCGCAGTGGGGATTGCCGTTTGTCGTCCACACCACCTTCCAGTGGGGCGGCGCTGAGGGCAAAGTGCGCCCGATTCACGAATCCGCGATCTGCTCGCTGCGGCCATGCGGCGCTCCCATCATAAGAGCGGCGTTCGGCGCTATTCGCATATTCAGCCGGCTGACGGGTCATCGCGAGAAGGCCCACCGAAGGAGACTCAGATGTGGCTGGGCGCCGCAGGTTCTGGCGCTGAAGGAGGCGGGGCTGTGGCTGAACGTGCCATCGGAGTATTACTCCCCGGACTTGAAGCTTTTGGTATACGACAACCACTTGCCGGATTTTCTGAAGGTCCGCCCTGCAACGCCGCCCCACCCCACTGCCCCCCAGGTGCCAGATACACGCCGAATGGAGGTCAGCAAACTGCTGTGTTCTATCGGTCCTCTGAGCTGACGTGGCAGCGAGGGCTGCTGCAGGATGGAAGGGCGCGTCCGGGCCTCCTCACGCAGCCGTACGTGGCGGCCTGGCAGCTCCACACCCTCCGAGACGCGCTCGCGGTGGCGCAGGTGCGCGGCTCTCACCGGCGACTCCGCGCGCCGAGCGAAGAATGTGCGCAGCATGTCCCTCTTGATGCCACGCAACCAATTAGCTGGTCCGCTATTCGCCTTGGAATCAAGGCGGGTGCGGAAATACTTTGCTTTGTCTGATATGTTCTTCCTGATGCTCTCAAATGCATTCACTTTGCCAGCTTCAATGCTGGGAGTCACCTCGCGTTTGGTACTGCTGAAGGTTACCTCGGCCGCGTGCTCAACCTTGCATTTGAGAGGATCAGGAAGAACATATCAGACGAAGCAAAGTATTTCCCCACCCGCCTTGATTCCAAGGCGAATAGCGAACCACCTAATTAGTTACGTGGCATCGAGAGGGACATGCTGCGCACATCCTCTCAACGAGCGCAAGGGAAGAGAGCGAACGAGGCGCGCCATCGCCTCAGTGGCGCCCAGCCGCATGTTGACTCGCTCTGTCAGTCGGGGCGAGGGGGGCTAGGCTGGCCACGCAGCAGAGCTCCCAGGGAAGCGTGAGAGGAGGCGGCAGGGGCAGGAGCCGCCGCAGCCTCGGAGGAGAGGGCGTGTGTGGCAACGGGTCGGAGAGCCGCAGGTCAACCCAAAGTGAGGGTTCACTTCAGTGTTCACATCAGTGGCCGGGGGTGAGGCCGGCTAGGATCGAGACCGACAATCATCAGGCGCCGTGTTGAGGCTCTAGACGAAGGGCTGCGTGTCGACAGCCGCTTGGGCGCTGCGTCAGATACACAACAGTCGGACGCAGGGTGCTGCATATCAGCTGCCTGGGTGCCGCGCCTGGCACGCTGCAGCGGGGTGGAGGGTTTAGGGTTTAAGGGATTGGGGCGTGGACAGATTCTCGGGCGCACCTTGGTGTTGCCCGAGTTCATGTGCCACTGCGACCGCGAGGAGATTTGGGGGGATATCATGAGGGCCGACCCCAAAGGCACTCCCCCCAGATCCCCCCCTCACCGCCCCTGCGCACTTTTCCGATTGCATTGGCAGGGAGGAGGCTCGATCAATGGTATAGAATCGCCCTCATTCTCAAGGATACGTTCAACACAGTCACCGCAGACGGGGGGATCACCTTCGGACACGTCGGAGTCAGACTTTTTCACCGAGTCGTGAGAATCGTGGTCAGAGCTCGCTACTACTGGCAGGGCATCTGCACATTGGTGGGCGACCAAAAAGCGGCCGTGGAACTGACCAACAACCAAAAGCAGACCGTTTTCTTGGCTGCCCACCAATGTGCAGCTACCCTGCCAGAAGCAGTACACTCTGACCACGATTCTCACGACTCGGTGAAAAAGTCTGACTCCGAAGTGTCCGAAGGTGTTCCCCCGGTCTGCGGTGACTGTGGTGAACGTATCCTTGAGAATGAGGGCGATTCCGCACCGTCGATCGTTTCGGTCCTGTTTGAGAGATGCGCCGGCTGAGGCCTGGCACACGGAGCACTGTCAGCTGGCAGGCCGAGGGCTGGCCCCTGCCTGGCTGAGGGCTGACACCTGGCCGCACGAAGGGCGTCACCTGATCGCTTTAGCAGACCAGGCTCGAGGGGGCGACAGACGGCGAGGCCGCATGCACGAAGGGCGTCACCTGATCGCTTTAGCAGACCAGGCTCGAGGGCGACAGACGGCGAGGCGCATGCACGAAGGGCGTCACCTGATGCGCTTTAGCAGACCAGGCTCGAGGGGCGACAGACGGCGAGGGCACGCATGCACGAAGGGGCGTCACCTGATCGCACAGCAGGCCAGGCTCGAGGGCGACAGAGCGGCGAGCCGCATGCACGAAGGGCGTCACCTGATCGCTTTAGCAGACCAGGCTCGAGGGGGCGACAGACGGCGAGGCCGCATGCACGAAGGGCGTCACCTGATCGCTTTAGCAGACCAGGCTCGAGGGGGCGACAGACGGCGAGGCCGCATGCACGAAGGCCAACACGGATCTCGAGCTGCCCTTCAAGTGCGGCCTGGAGTACTACGTGGACCCTCAGCGCCTCAAGGTGAGAGGCAATGGGAAGCCGGCCGTGCTGCCTCTCCGCCGGCATTCCATTGCCGCTTTCCAACTAGCTGTGACGCCATGTAGGATAGCACGTGCCACGGGGGATCTTGAGGGTTGTTCCGGAGAGATTGCCCTTAAGGTGCGGCGGTGCGGAGGGGTTGAGACTGTTCCGAAGGACGAGAACGTGCCGTACCGGGAGTCGTCGTTTCTGCTGTCCGAGCACCTCCCGCAGAGCATACTGCAGTCGCAGCGGCGGGTGGAGGTCAGTTTTTTTCTTCGATAGAGCCGATGTGAACCCTGCTGCCACCTTCTGAAACAGCGAACTGGCGGCCTGCGCGCCTCGTACTCGTGCAGGTGCATATCGTGACCCGTGTGTGCCATGCGTGTAAAAATGTGTGCGCCATGTGTGCGCCATGCGTGGAAAAATGAGTGCGCCATGCATGTACAAATGTGTGCGCCATGTTTTCACCATGTGCGCTCTGTGTGTGCGCCATGTGTTCACCATGCGTGTAAAAATGTGTGCGCCATGCGTTCACCATGCGTGTAACAATGTGTGACATGCGTGTAACAATGCGTTCACCATGCGTGTAATATGGCGCCATGTGTTCACCATGCATGCAAAAATGTGTGCGCCATGTGTTCACCATGCGTGTAACAATGTGTGACATGTGTTCACCATGCGTGTAACAATATGTGCGCCATGCGTGTAAAAATATGTTCACCATGAACGCTCTGTGTGTGCGCCATGTGTACATCACGTGTGCCCCATGCGTGTGTCTTGTGTGCGCCATCTGTGCGCCTTTCACGGCGCCTGAGCCATCGTGGGTCTGGGGCTTGGGATCTGGGAGTGGCGGTGGCAACAGATGATCTGGCCGACTCACGATCCACGGCCGGAATACTGCGCTGCCCAAGGCAGGGCGGCGGTGAGAGGCCCTCCTCGCGCACTGAGTGTGACCAGTCAAGAGGGTGATAGCAGATAGCAGGAGTGTGACCAGGTTAAAGTGTGACGAGAGGAGGTGGGATTCTGACAAGGCAAGAGCGCGACCGTTTGGCAGGAAACCTGGGACGCGCAGCATAACAGCACACCGCACCGGCGATTGAATGCTGGAGCCAAGGCCCCAGAGATCCAGGTGCTCGTTTTACAAGCGGTCCACGGTGTCTTGCTGCAATGAAGAGCAGGTTGCGAGGAGGCGCGTGTGCTCTTACGAAGGAGCTTTTGAGTGGCAGCGAATAGCATCCAAGCAGGGCAGAAGGAGCTTTTGAGTGGCAGCGAATAGCAGCCAAGCAGGGCAGCAGTGAGTGTCTGCAACGCCGTACAGCATATACGCCTTGCTTTATTTCTTGAAATGTCGGCACATAGATTGGCGCTGGGCGTTTGCATCAATTTAGCACTGCCCTGAATTCAAGCCTGCGTGAAAATATGAACCCATGCTGGCACAAATGTGTGTGTGAGTTCTGCGCAAACATCAAGACCGTCGATCGATTGGCGCGCCAGCTTTCGAGCCGTCAAGATGACGGTTGCACGCGCGTGAACCTGGGGGCACTGATCAGGAGAAGTTGGCTGGCGATTTCGCCCACGTTTCAGTTCTACGTCTCATCACAGCTGGGCCTGGTCTGCATGCCCCACCCCTCTCATCCCCCCTCGATCTAGTGTGCGCATCAACGGTCACGGACATGGTTCAGGAGGCGCGTGTCCGGCATCAACAGTCACGGACATTGTTCAGGAGGCGCGTGTCCGGCATCAGTGGTCACGGACATGGTTCAGGAGGCGCGTGTCCGGCGTGGGCGCGCCTCGCGTGCGCGGCGCAGAGCCGCCTTGGGCACCGCTTGAGGGTGCCCTTCACTGAGTCGAGCTGGTAGGTCTCGTCATCAAGCCTCAAGTCCACCTCGTGCCCAACCTCATAGGTGATCTGTCAGAAGGACCGATGTTACCGTGCCGGGGCGCCGCTCATGATCGTCCTTCCACCAGACTCCCCCCTGCACCCCCAGCAGACTCCCCCCTGCACCCCGGCCTGAGGAGGCTCGCGAAACATGATGGCGTCCCACCCAGAAAGTCCGAGCAGCCCGGACCCTCCCAGCCTGCTGAGCGTGAATAAGTCTCGCCTCTGCAGCGTGCACACCGCCTTGAAGGCGAGTGCTTCTAGCGGCTGCTCCTCGGGGTGCCTGCTTCTAGCGGCCATCGAGGCGCTGTCGCCGTTGCCGATGCACTCTCTTTCCGCAGCTTCGGTGCCAGCTGGCCGAGCAGACTCTATGGGTTGTTCACGCAGTTGTGCTCTCACTGGTCAAACGTGCGCAAGCAAGTCGACCCCTCCCAACGAGGGTCTTGCCTCTGGGAGTAGTAGTGGGGGCGCTGCGCGGAGACCTCCGAGGTGCTCGCTAGAGGCGAAGCGGTCGGCAATATGCTCGCCGCACGCTCTAATTCCCTTCTAATTAAGCAATGCAGGATCTATAATTAAGCGATCTATAATTAAGCGATGCAGGTCGCACCATGCACAATGTAGCGTGGTGTGGCGGTGACGCAGCGAACGGCACATCCGGTTTACGGAGTGAGAGAGTCTGCAGGAACCCTCCTCCAGCTCCCCCTGCGTCCGCTCTTTCATCGGACGGCTTCCACAAGCTCCCAAGAACTCCCGCACGTCCGATGAAGGAGCCATCATCGACGTCCGGGCTCTGTACTCGAAGCGCAACGAGGAACGGGGCGTTCCCCCCACAAGCCGGGCAAAAGGCCGCATGCCGTACATATCGAACACCACCGGCGTGATGTCGTCACCAGATTTTGATAGAGTTTTGGAAACAGGTTCACCTCGGCGAGACTTGTAAGCGGGTCGCTCCCGATCGACGCCGTGTGCACGGCCGTCCTCACCTCTAGTTCCTCACGCGAAGCCACTGCAGCATTCCCGCGAGCACCGGTTTCCTTGCCTTTTTCCTGAGCACGCGCTCACCTGCGGCCGCAGCATCTTCATCGTGGTCGCAAGCTGCTGTTGGGCACTTTCTTTGTCTCCCACCTTCTCGCCTCGCCGCACTGTTCGGATTCATTCTGCCCGCCTGACTGTGAGCCCTCGTCTTAATTTTGTGAGCCACTTCAATGTTCTGTTTTCACAGTTTGCGGGCTTAGCAAGGTTAGAATGCCCTCCTATGATTGTGTTTGTTTACACAAAACAAACCAAGTTGCGGGCACAAACAACTGTGGACCCTAACGTGCTACCGTCGGAGTGATCTCTCGACGGGCGCATTTCAATCTGCCCGAAATGTGTCGTACAAATCGGCGGCCCTCGTCGCTGAATTAAACCACTAGAACTCGATTGCTTTTCAATGTGGACAGAATTTCTGCGCTGGTCGCTGGAGATGCAGATGAATAGAACGATGCAGGCTCAACTCTTGTGTGGCGAGGGCGGGGTGCCGACAGGCATGTTCGGAGGATTCCGTACATACTTAGCAAATAACACTTTTGACACCCTGTCTGAGAAGTTGCTCGGCTATTCTAGCTGGTGCTGCAGCTCCGATGACAAGGTTAGATCGCTTCAGCTCCGATCAACTCTACAGGTACACCAAGGTCAACTCCACAGGTGCACCACGGTCAACTCCACAGGCGCACGACGGTCAGCTCCATAGGAGCACCACGGTCGACTTTACAGGAGCACCACGGTCAACTCTACAGGGCGCCACGGTCAACCCCACGTGAGCACCACGGTCAACTCCACGTGAGCACCACGGTCAACTCCACGGGAGCACCACGGTCAACTCCACAGGAGCACCACGGTCAACTCCACGAGCACCACGGTCAACTCCACAAAAGCACCACGGTCAACTCCACAGGGCGCCACGGTCAACTCCACAGGGCGCCACGGTTAACTCCACGGGAGCACCACGGTCAACTACACAGGATCACCACGGTCAACTCCACAAAAGCACCACGGTCAACTCCACAAAAGCACCACGGTCAACTCCACAAAAGCACCACGGTCAACTCCACAGGAGCACCAAGGTCAACTCTACAGGGGCACCTATGGCGCAGGAAGCAAACGATTTTTGTTAGTCTGCTCTTCATGCTATCAATTACGTGTTATTAAGCTATTCTGGTGAACAGCCGCATTCTCTGAGCACGCCGCGCGAGTGCTTTGCTTTCACTCTGCTCATCCATATTCGCCCGAACTTCCGAAAGCCTTCTCAGAGTACATTTGATGCGCCCTAATATTCGTTGGGCAAGTTGTCACTCGTGGAAGGGTCGTATACAGAGCAAGGGCAAGCTGTCACTCGTGGAAGGGTCGTATACAGAGCAAGGGCAAGCTGTCATTCGTGGAAGGGGTGTATACAGAGCAAGGGCACGTGGATATACCCGAAACCTCCGATGTTCACACATGGGCGCGAGTGGGGCCATGCGATCGATAATCGGTATGTGGCCCACACTTTTCCAAACTTTGCTATGGGTCCCAGTCCCCTGGGGCATGAATAATGCTTCCTCCCGTCCTTCCGTGCCTGGTATTTGGCCCCTGGAGCACATGGGCTTTGTAGGGATATCTACGGACCTCTCGATTCACACCCATCCAAGATAGTGATGACACGGAATTGAATGTGCTGTGGTCTCACGTTGAATGCAAGTGAAGCTTTATACATTAGCGTAAAATGTGCTCTGCGAAGAATTACAGCACATTGCACCACTCAGCAGGCATTTGGAGTTATCCTGTTCGTCGATGATGGGTCCAACATTTTGGGTAGTGTTGGCTGGTTTTTAGGCGTATCTGACCGGCCTGGTGAATGGTGAATGTGTTCTGAGCAGGTTAGAATGGTTAAAGGCATACGAAGATGCTGCCAGATGTCACTGGTAATTAAGTGAGAGTTGAGTGGCATACGTTCGTAATGGCGTTGCATTAGACTGTGTTGGCGAGATACCTGAATCACTTTGTCGGACTTGCCAGGAGGTAATAAGTGTGCACACCTTTATCATGTGAGTGTCCCTGCAGGTGTGCTCGGTGTATTTTTTATCGAGCGTGTCATCCAGTTTTGTTACTGCTGATACGCTAATGTTCCACAGTGTTTATTATTCACGTATGTTTAGTTGTGAAACGTTTCCACCGTTCACGGCGCTGCGGTAAAATACTGCTGAACTGAAATGCACTGTGAGCAGCATTTATCATCGATCAGCAATATTTACATACCGAAGTATTGGAATATGTTAGCGTTGACACTGGGTGCCATGGCGCATGCAGACTTGCGTGATGGTGCAAATCAGCATACGTATCCATGTAATAAGGTCGGCATAATGGCCCGAACCGATCGTTGCAATTCGAATAAGTATGCATAAGATACAATATCGCTGAAGATCATATGGTCCCATAATCGAAAGTATGCGAATCGTTACATCAAATGATATTTTAGTGCGTGTCGATGAATATTCGGATTATTGGATCGTCTATTGAGTAAACAAACACGCCGACAACATCGCCCCCAATATTCCCCAATTTCGTGAGGTACAGATACCCAAAATTTTGTAAGGCGGGTGCAGACGATGAAGAGAAAATCCAAGTGTGGCTTCGCAGCGAGTTCCCGTGGTACGATCGTTTGTGCCTGCAGTTCCGGACAAAGCTGGATGAGTACAATAGGTGCGCTAGCCGCACCGTCATGTTTTGACTCTCGTTATTTTGTTGGTACGCGCGGTTCGAACATATGGATTGCGTACGCTTTACGTATTCCATCCGTACGGACGCAATTAAATTCGGGTTCCGTACGTACTCCGTACGTTATCCGCATCACGTCCATCCGTGCGGACCTTAACTTACTACACACTTACCGATGCCTATGTGTTCTTCTGACTGATAGGAATGTCCTTCAGCGTGCCCGCCGCCGTGGGCGTGGGGGGCGAGCGGCACAGCCTCAGTTGAACGCTCACACATTTCTGGACCCGGAAACATGGCGAAAGTGCCCACATACGGACCAGGTGATACCTTTCACCTTGCAGGAGCAAAGTTTTGCATTGGCGGGTGTAGCAATGTGGATGGAATTTCTCAGTGTCCAAGTCGGGCGCGACGAATTCCGGATACTCGACAAGGATGTCGGGAAGAAGTCTTGCCAACGATACTTCAAGCAAATCTTCAGAAGTCCGGGCAAACCCACCGACGAAGACCGACGGCTCCAGCGTATACCCAAGGATGATGTCGAAGACATGCACGTTTCTCGAGAAATCCATCCATTTCAGCATGCTGATTTGATTTGCTCATCCCCACTGGATGGGCCATGGTCGTCGAACGTGGGTAAGGCACTGTCCACACCCACGTCACCCTTGTGTCCGACGTATTCCGTACGCAATCCACACGTCTGGAATACGTCCATGACCGTGGATTACATATGGTCGGCGTGTGGACCACTAAGTCCGCACGGATAAATATCTGATTATGCAATCTATCATTGGTTTGCCCATCCAGGTACGGAGAGATTTTGAAGATTGTCCACCGACCTCCGCGACGAAATGAAGCGGGAGCTCTACCTTCAAGCATTGCCCGAATCGGGAAATGTACCGCCCATCCTGCCCAAGAAGGGGACCATTGCCGTGGCACTTCCGGATGTTAACACTGAGCGGCAATAATGTGTACCTCTGAACTCCAATATGCTAGGAAACAAGAGTTCCGGAAACTCTTTGTCGTGGCACTATCTCTCAAAGAAAGAGTTTCCGTCACCACTCTCACGATATGCCACGCGTGCATGACATTCATACATCACTTAAAGCGTGTAGACATGAGTTGGGTGACCCCAAAACGCTACGCCATTCGAAGAAGCCTCCTTGACATCATCATTGACGACCGTCGGCTAAACGAGAATGGATGTGAACTGTTTTGTAACCCACTAAACTCACACCCTAGGATTCATTCGAGAAGATGTATCCCCTCTTAACACCTTAAGGGCGAATTGCCATACTGCTCATACTGATCCTGTTTTCCAGGAACTTATTTTCAAGTTTTCGGCAATACCTCAAGTTCTAGACATCCATTTGCCACGATTCTTCGCATACCTTATATTGCGGAACTCGGTGGATGATATGGCACTTCATTATCACTCGCACCGTATGTGCACACATGAATATATGTGACCCACCATCACCATACTTAAGGAAATTCTATTGAACAGCTGCTGGGGGCACTTTTGGGCATGCGCCATGAACATGCCACCACTATTGACTTGATGTTATGAGTGGGCGATGACGTATCATGGTGTATATCAATGGGGGGAAATACCATATCCTTGATTTGAAGCCTTTAGAGCACTCTCCATCGTAGAGCA
>LGRX02035183.1:0-20975 GCA_001247695.2 Cymbomonas tetramitiformis | reverse complement strand
CGCCAAATGGTATTCTTGTGCTTTGAAAATACCATCATAAGGGCGCCAAATGGTATTCTTGTGCTTTGAAAATACCATCACAAATGCGCCTGGCACGTACATGCCTGAAAGTGGCGCGCATGTGCACGAGACGCACTCATAACATAACATAACATAACATATCTGTTACAGTGTAACTGCGCGGTGCGGATATGTGCGCCCACTTCAGTACAGATGCGACAAGCGCACTTGCTGTACTGTTGCAACCGCGCCGGCGCACCTGTACTGACCCCTCTTGGGAGGAAACCGCGCCTATCAGTGTTGCTGCGCCGATTCTATATATGATTTCAGTACCGCGCCAGCGCACCTATTCTAGCACAGTCCCCACTCCCTTAGACATATTTTGGGGGTCATGGGGGGGGTCGCCCCCTGCCCTACCCTACGTTTCGCGTGACCACCTTCCCCGATCACCCCCACCATGACCCGAGAAGTAGGTCTCGGGGATGAGGGGGGGGGATTCCGAACCACCTCCCCTCCTGACCTGAACATTAGGTCGTGGGGGGGTCCAACTCCCCCGCGCCCCCTGACCCGAAGCATAGGTATATGGGGCGGAAGGTCTGAATAAGTAGGGGAGGGGGGGTTGTGTTAGTACAAGTGCGCCTGGCTACATGAGCTGGGATTTGAATAACCTGTGCTGAAATTATGTCTAGAATCGGCGCACTTACACTGATAGGCGCGGTTTCCTCCCAGGGCAACCAGTACAGATGCGCCGGCGCGGTTACACTATGACATATCTCTCTCTCTCTCTCACTGCCTGGTTCCGATTAGCCTGCATGTAATAAAACGAGGCATAGGGCTCTGCATGAAACAGGTGGTAGACGTCCTCTGACATGGTAATACATGGCACATTATATATACAAGATGATGAGATGCAAATGGTATGGTAGGAGAAGTTATATCCGGCCATGGTATCTTGTGGCGAAGTCTCAACCCACAGTACTGTAGCTGTGATATGAACTTGGGAAACCAGCGATCGGTGCCCTGTGATTGAATAAGAATAGATCAACGGCGCCCAGCTCCTGAGGGGTGAGCTCACATAACACAGTCAGAAGTGGACGACGAGGAGAAGAAGACGTCTTGCAGCTTCACTACTGAGATGTCAGCATCATTATCGAGATGACAGCGTCATTATCGAGATGGTAGCGTCATTATCGAGATGGCAGCGTGATTATTGAGATGCTAGTATCCTCATTGAGACGTAAGTGACATTATCGAGATGAAGTGACGGTGCAAATGAATGCACGCGAGAGAGGATGTGCAAACTCGCGGGAAGTTAGGGCAGCAGAAGTTCCACAGATTCACCTTTGACGCGAGGCACTCCCACCACCTCCATGCCGGTGAGAGGGGCGAACACAAGCTGCTTCTCGCGCGGGTACTGGCTGAAGGGAGAGATATCCGCCCCTCGGTCTACCATGCCCATCTGCATCTCAAACACAAATGCTGCGTTGCCCTCATCTGCACTTTCCGCGTACTGCAGGGCCACCTCTTTCCTGTCCCCACATAGCCCACACCTGCTGCCCCTCTCTCAGCCCATTCTTGAGAATCTCTTCAAGAATGAGCTCGCGCCATCTTGGTGGGTCCACGTCGGCAGCGTCACTCTGAGACGTTGTCACTTTCACCTTTCTGCTGCTGGTCAATTGAAGTACTGACGCAGGAAGCAAGAGAAACAACATGTGCTGAAGGCCCATGCGGTGCGCCACATTTGCTTCCCGTATATTTCATACTGCAATATTGGTTGTTGCAAGACTAAATCCTTCATCATGCAGAACAGGGCGCCCATTTCCACGGGATTTATTCTTGTGGAGCACTCACCTGGTAATGGTGCTCATGAAGGCCATCTTTACCCCGCCCTGTACACCATAACCGTCGGATCCTCACGCCTTCGCGAATCCGCGGCAGAGGCATGCCATCATCGCTAAAACTTCATCAAGCTTCCTCAATGCGAGGTATGCGACCAGGGATGCCACCGTGGGAAAAAGAGTGCACAGGCTTGTTCGCTCCAGGTTCCAGCTACTTTGTAACACGATTGTTACAAGGATTGTTGTATGCATAAAGAGAAGGTGACAAATGAACACAACTGCTCAAGTGGACATCCTATCATATGCACGGACCTTAACACCACATGGATTGGGCCGCTAGAAATCCGTTGGCAGGAGCCCTCCGGAGAGACCGCGGAACACCTTCACAGCCCGCTGGATCTTGCTCAGCTTCAAAATGCCACTGTAGATGGCGACGATGGTGTTCACGTAGCGGTTGCCCGCGAACTCCGTGCCGCTTAGCACCTGGCGCAGCAGCGGATTGGATTTGGTGAACATGGGCCCCGTGCACAGCCGCAGCGCGATCACCTCCTCGCGCAGCAAAGCGGTGGGTGTGCCCTGCAGTCCTGAGGTCCGTGTTGATGGTCTCCATCACCTGACAGTGCAGGACAGGCCCCAGCCGCCTGTTGGCTCATATCCGGATCTGAGGAGCAATAACCATTTTTTATGATACGAGGCATCATTTGCGCGCGCTCCACAAGACAGACCAAAGGTTTATATCGTATCGATGCACAGAAACGACCTGAATCTCAGTCCTACAGTGAGTCCTGGTCTCAGCGTGAGCTTCGAAGCTGGAGACATTTCCCATTAAAGTGTGGAAGCAAGCTTTGGACGGCTTGCACACTCGAGGGACGGGTCGAAAACACGATTCAAAATTCGAGATGTTGTATGTACACCTGTGATGGGCGGAACGTACCTTTAGATGCTGGTTCAGGGGAGCCACGGGAGCCGGGCGTGCTCTGCATGCACCGTCTCTTTGGGGTATTCTTTGTCCAGCTGCGGGGACACCACGAAGTTTCGGAGTGGTCGTGATGTGGTAGTTGCCGGCGGTGAACTTCACCTCGGAGTCTGCAGAGCGTGTGAACTCCCCGGCGCATATTCTCTCCTAAGCTAGGCACTGCGCTTGGAGTCCCCAGCACCTGCCAAACAAGTTTGAAGAGGCGATCCGCGATTCAGTCGGTGACGTTCTTGTCGCCGTTCACAAATACTCATAAGCGCGTATATCGGCAGCATGCATCCTGAGGTATCGGGATACAGTGTCCACAGCTGGCGACTTACTTTGGCCAAAACACCCAAAAACGTGGCTAGGTTGGAAAACGTAAAAGTGAGGTTGCTTTTCGATAAACGGAACTTCGCATTCAATGTTTGCACGCTGTGGGCAGGTTGCCCCTTCGACTTCGATACAGCGTCTTTCCACAAACCTGCAAAATCCGTGTTTGCCAACATCTGAAGTTTCAAACACCTTCAGAGAAACATAACATCAACAAGGCAATCCCATAAGTTAGCTTTCAATCACGGAAAGGAACGAAGCGCGTGAGTGCTGCGCAGCGCCCCTGCGGATATGCAACTGTGCACATGCTCCTCGCTGGCAGTTGTGTCAGCGAGAGTGAAGCACTCTGAAAGAGAACGTTTCGACCGGCGATTCGTGGTGATAGGTCGTGATGCAAAAGGAACAACAAGCAAAACCGCTATTTACGCATGATGTATTGTGTGGGGTCTAGCAGTGTGCAAGTTGCCTTCCAGCTTAGAGGCGCCCGTTCGGCCAGCCAAGCTACCACCACAGATCCGTTACTATGACCCATCACAAACACACTCCCGTGCACTCCGTGGCGTTCCATCTTCACGTTGCGTTCTGCAATGAAGACCCATGTGTGTGACACACGTACCGAGTATACACAAGGTACTATGCATACATTGTATTGCACAATGCATAGAACGCGTGCCACGTAGGTTCGATTTCAATAGCCTTGCACTAACTAGGGCGGTGACACAAATTGAGAGGTCCACACGGAAGAGCCACTGATGGCTCTATTCTTCGACAATCAAAGTACAGAGCTTTATGTTATGAGTATACACCTAACATTAGTACTGACGGATGATGAGAGCGCCGAAAGCGCGTATGGGCGAATGATAAGCGTGGGTTGGGGTGTGTGTATTACATAGAGCAGGAACACGGCGCGTCCTCGACAAAGATATGATACAGTGATGATAAAGCTCTGATTTGACGAAAAACGATGACGGAGGAGAGCTATTGTAAACTATTGTAACCCGAGGGTAAGTGCAAGAGCCAGTATACACCTGGAAGCTTGTTTGCAAAGGCGACAACATCAACATTGATAGTTTCCTCAGTTAGAGCGAGAATTGCGTTGAGCTCGTAATCGAGTTGCTGTTCGTTCCCGGAAGTGGGCAGCGGAGACGGGCAGATCAGGCTTGCGAGTTCATCAAGGACAGGCGTCGACGATAAGAATGAAAGTGCTGTCCACTTCGGGCTGACAGTCTGTCTGCACATATTGCTGGTATTGAGCTAGACAGGGCGCCCGACCAGCAAACCTCTAACCTGCAAGCACCATATGACTTTGACTATCATTCTATCCATACCGACGCGAGAGCCCCGAACGGAAGTAAAAAGTTAGCTGTTTCGATGTTTCATGTTTCATGTTTCATGTTACTCTTAATAACTCTATCTGTATCTGCTATCTCCAACTCTATTCTTACTGTTACTCGTTTATACTGTTTGTTGATGTTTCTGCTGATCTCGCACCTGGAGGAAGGGTCAGGAAGGGGGAAAATTTTCGCACTTCCATGTCTTCCGGTGCGAAACGAAAAAAGATTAGTAACGTCATCCAATATGCAAATCCAACCTTATTGCCACGGTGTGCACATCGACGTCATTTGAGGCAATAATGGTGGATATATTTTGATCCAACGGGTTTAGTAATAATAAACAGATTTCTCAATAACTATTTGTACCAATCATCACTCGAAAATAAAATCTATAGAATCTCATATACTCACTTTAAAACACAAACAAGTCCAGCGGACGAGAGCATCTATTGTTCCCAACACTGGCGGCCGTCGGTAATTTCTCAATATCATAAACATGGCATCAACAATCAGCGTGACCAACAATGCTTGCTCCTTAGAGAAGAATACATATGCAGTCTCTTCGAAGGTGGCTGCACAGCGCAAGCAGCCGCATGGACAGCACGCTGCGCGATCACACGCAGCCTCGTTGAAGCTATCTGCATCTCACAGAGCAAGCTGCCTCAAACCAACCTGCTCCAAAAAAGAAACCCGGCCGCGTAAAACTGCCCTGCAAGCCGCTGCCGAAGATGTGTCTGCTTCTGCTGAATCCTCGGTATGTGGCACGCCTGTTTGGAGCGTTTTGCCTGAAACGAGTTATGCCAACCCGTTCAGCCTGAAACTAGTTGTGCCAACCCGTTCAGCGGTCCAATCTGTTTCCAGTCTTGAGCCGGGAACTGACGGACTGTCGTGAGGCCGCATAGCAGAGCGGTCCCGCACGTTATGGCTATGTAATCGCAAACGCCAAGTTCATGCTGCACGACGAAGAGCACCTGGCGGAGCTTTTGCGCGAAAGACGGCGACTTTTCCTCGAGCAAGAGCGAGAAATCGACTTTTGGGTTGTCCCAGAGCCAGCGTGGACCGGCAGCCTGCCTTCAAATGTGAAAATCGGCAAACCATCCGCAGCAGTTGTGTCAACAAACCTAACATGGATTACGTGAGTTGTTCCCCAATCGTTTGCGTGTCACCGTTGTTGGCCCTGCCTACGCTTCGAATACGCACCTGGCACAGTTTTGCCCATCCCATGTTCCCTCTCCTTTTTTCTTTCTCCTCACAAGTATTCGCTTCGTTCTTTGACAGATTTTTGAAGCTTCGACTGGATAAGTGCTACAAGGGCGAAATGGAGGGTGAGCTAGCGGACGTGCTAGCGTCTACACCATACGAAGAGGAGGATCTGAAGTTCGCCCCTCCTAAGGGCTGGGATGCTCCGTACCCTAGATACCAGCAGGACTGGTGGAAATTGTTCGCCCCTTAATTTTGTTTCCTAGCTTCCCATCCCAACATCCACCACTGTACAAATTCCGCCGGCCCTTCTATCCATCTTCCTCACGCCTCCGTACATCCAGCAAGCTATCTGTAGATTGTGCACAGCGACCTGTATGTGCAAGGTTTATATATACCGTTTATTTGATAGTGTATGGAAACCTTTAGTCTGGTTAGAACATACTCATCAGTATGTTGAGTCGTGTGACGTTGACTCTCTGCTGCCGGGTAAAATTGTTATATTCTTTGATATTACCTATGCTTTGGTTTCCTTTAAGGACCATCAAGTATGAGAACAGCTGACACAGCTTCAGCGCTGTTGTCATGCTGGGAACCTAAACGGACGCCATCTACCAAGCAAACAGATAGGGCTGAATACAGGTGGAAGTCTCTTTGATTCGAGCCATTTTGATTTTGAACTCTGCAGAACCACAGTCGAACCTGCGGTCTCGCTTTTTATTTCCACCAAGAAATCGCTCCTTGCTTGGTTATTAACTTGTAATCTGCCAGAATCGGCAATTCTGCAGGCATAACATCGTCAGGAATGCATGACCACTATATGATTTGATTTCCAGTTGTAAGCACCGACAAAAATAGTGCCTAGTTAGGCCGGGTAAGGGTAGGGATGCCGTGTTTAAAGGCGTTGAAATAACAAGGAAACACATAACAGTTTTCACAAAAATACACGTTAACTTTGACGTGGATGAACCCTTTATAGATCCTTGCCAACAGAACCGGGGTTCGTGTTGCAAATTTTGACTCTAAATTTCCCAGTGTAAACTATATCTTCTTGGAAATAGTCGTTTTTAGTTCAGGAAAATGTTATGTGTTTTTTTAAAGGGATAAGTCTACATCGGGGGCCGACATTTCATTTAAATCCACATCGGGGGCCGACATCTCATTTTAATCCACATCGGGGGCAGACGCGTCATTTTAATCCACATCGAGGGTAGACATGTCATTTTAATCCACATCGGGGGCTGACAATGTCAGCCCCCGATGTAGATGCCCCTGATGAGATGTCAGCCTGACATCTCATTTTAATCTACACCGGGGGCTGACATCTCATTTTAATCCACATCGGGTGTAGACATCTCATTTTAATCCACATCGGGGGTATGCATTACCTTCAACGTAAGGATGTAATGTAAACGAAACACAATTATGCAAAACCAACCGGTAAATATGTAAATCATATCGCGATGAAAATATCTACCGGTTGGATTCGCGAAATAATGTTTTTTGGAGTGTCCAGCAGTGAAAAACTATTTCATTTCGCCAAACAAGACAGTCTTTCATCGTTTGCGGCACCAAAAAACACTATTTCGCAAATCCAACCGGTAGATATGCTCATCGTAATACGAGTTACATATCTACCGGTTGGATTTGCGTAGTTATGTTTCTTTACATTATATCGTTGCGTGTGTCTTCTGTTTACGCATGCTATGCGATGTCAACCCCCGATGTGGATTAAAATGAGATGTCTACACCCGATGTGAAACGTTTAGGCTTGTCAGCCCCCGATGTAGATTAAAATCAAATGTCTGCCTCCGATGTGGATTAAAATCAAATGTCAGCCCCCGATGTAAACTTATCCCTTTTTTAAATCTAACGGTAAGAAATGAAACCCAACTGCAGCCTACTGTTAATCTTGCGACTGCGCACTTCAGCCTCTTAAACTACCGTTTGTGGCCGGGGCCTCATTCCGCTTAGCAAATTATCAAGGATGCCTGCATATACCAATCGCCGTTATGGTATCCTGTCCAACTTGTTGTGACCAAGGAGAAAACACGTTCAATGTACGGTACCTCATTTTGTTTTAATGAGCCTTACCTATGTGACGGTCCATTTACAAAAATCGATGTCATTTCAGACTCAGTCGCGTAGACCTCCGACGAATGCGATCCACGGGCTGTCACCCCACGATTCTGCCACCCCTGCAGTCACCACCCCTCTAGATACGTGTAGGCATGTCTTGTAGAGTATTTGAGTAGCTCGCACGCCCTTGGACTTCATGGATATGCTAGGAGGCAAGCACAAGAGCCAGAAACGCAAGTAAAACGGCTAAGTACAAAAAGCAACTACAACTATAAAAGTACTCAGTACGGAGTACAGTATGACCGATCTGAATGATGTTGATGTGAGGTGCCTAGTCTGCTGTACGGAGTACATAGTACAGTTGAGCTATGAAGGGAGTTCATGAATGTATAAGAACTCTAAGTGTAACCAGTTTCGGAGATGAGAACTGAACTGAGAAAAGTAACATAAAAGTACGAAACCGTAACAGCTGTATAATTGTATTGAAAGCATACATTGGAAGCATAACTTGAAGTGAATATATAAATCATATTCCGGATAGTTGACCGCCGTAGTATCGAAATCATACCTCGTGCGGTCGTTTAATAGTTAGTAATAGATAAGCTCGAACGTATAAAGCAGTGAAGAAGCTGGAGTACGCTCCTACAAAATGGTAATTAGTCCGTTTTTCCGCGTCGCGCTTCCGCAATTTCTTGCGTAATTCTGATTCGATGTAGCCTTGCCTCGCGCGTTTAGCTTGCCCCTTAGTGCCTTCTTGAAATCTAGAATGTCTTTGCTTGGGCTGGCGTTTCGCGTTGGTGTGGTGCGTTTGATGGTTCCAGGTACCCTTGGAGCCGTGTCTGCGTGAGGATCTTCCGCTCGGCAGATTTATTTTGACGTGCGCGCGTTTGCCCGTCACCTAGGCACGCACACAGAAGCATACCGGATTTAGTCCGTGGTTTTAGGCTTCGACCGCGGCTAAGACCAAATCGCTCTGGAATTCCGGCACTTTCGACCCTCTGCGGCGGAAGCGCTGCGCAATGTCTTCAAATTTTGCGTAGCTTTAGCTAGAATTCCGGGTCGGTTTGTGATCTCGCGTGGCTCTAGCCGTTGAGTCTTCTAGTCCCTTCTTGTCCGGAAATGACCGCGCTTCGGCCGGTATAGCCACTTGTGCTCGCGCACCGGTGGTAAATTTCTGGATCGGCGGGTGCTGGTCGTCGCACGTTGCATACAGCACCTCCAATTGGATTGCACGAAAGCATAATGTACTCTGATGGCGAGGAATTTGTCCGTCGGTCGAGTCGCCGTCGGCGGGGTCGGGTCGGTGTCGCCCCCGGCTCAGCCGGCGGGTCCAGTCAGTCGGGATATCGCGTTGCGGGCCTGTCGGTCGGCCGGGACTCTTCGGAGTTCTGGGGCGCGGCTGGCAGGTCGGACGGTCAGGATTGGCGCTCCGGCGAAGGGGGAGTGCGGCGTGCACTCTCACGCCAATACGGCGCGGTGGAGCCCCCGGGGCCACACCGGTGCCTGTGCCTCTGAGGCCCCCTCCCGGGTTGTCGGATGGGTCCCCTGGGACTTCACCACCGGCAACCCTCGCACCGGTAGGAGTCAGTGGGGCCGAGCCAGTGTCCGAGCTCGTGTCGAGCTCTGCACGAATGCAAACGGCGCGTCGAGCGCATGCGTCGTCCGGGGCCCCGGTGCCGGCGGCGAGCGCTAGTTCGGGGTCGGACTCGGACCTCTCTGCGAGGGGTCTGAACTTCTCAGCGGTCCCTTTCTCCCTGCCCCCTGCGTCCAACAGGAGTGCAGGTGGTAGGCTCGTCCGTCAGGAACCAGTGACTCCCTCCCTCTCTCCCCTCGCGGGATATGAGAAGGGGAATTTCACCAGTGCCCCAGGGCGCTTGGAGATCTTCCGGGCCAGCGACAGTAGGACCCCTGTGGAAGAGGAATTTGACGATGTCCTTCGCACAGAGGTGCCCGACTCGGTCCAGTCAAGGGGGTACAAGGTCAACATCCGGCTCAGGCCAGATTGGCAAGGGGACCCCCCGCTGTATGCTCGACCAGGATACAAGGGGTTCGGCAGCGCGCTTGCCGCGACTCAGCCGCCTGACCCAGCTCCCACGAGGTACATGGTCAGCAGGGACCAGAGAGGGGTTGAGCTGCCCCAAGGGGAGCGACGTCGGTCCGCGCTTTGTAGGAGGCTACACTCCAGCTTCTTCACTTCTTTACACTTTCGAGCTTAACTATTACTATCTATTAAACGACCGCACGAGGTATGGTTTCGATACTACGGTGGTCAACTATCCGGAATACGGTTTCGGTATTCACTTCAAGATGAATGCTTTCAATGTATGCTTTCAATACACATATACACCGGTTACGGTTTCGTACATTTATTATGTTACTTCTCATTCAGTTCAGTTGTCATCTCCGAAACTGGTTACACTTAGAGTTCTTATACATTCATGAACTCGTTCCATAACTCAACTGTACTGAGTACTCCGTACAACAGGCTAGGCACCTCAAATCAACATCATTCTGATCGGTCCTACTGTACTCCATACTGAGTACTCTTTATAGTTGTAGCTGCGTTTTGTACTTAGCCGTTTTTCTTGCTCTTGTGCTTGCCTCCTAGCACAACTCCCCCCCCCCTTAGGGAAGGTCACGTCCACGCTGACCACGTCGGACCAGTAAAGTTTTTATACAGATCTTCTACTGTTGCTCAGGATGATTATACAGGTCTCAGCCGCCTGTTGTCTGGGATGACATTACACTTCCCAAGACACACCGCAATAAGGAGATCAACCTCTTAAGCACAAGGGTCGGCCTCTCACCGGTCTGCCATCTGCACTACCAGGCTCCCCCAAGGCTCGAGATCTCACATCCATTACCACGCTCAAGGTTTCAAACCTTCCAACACGGTACACTTACAGGTGATGACAATAGGTTTGCCAATTACCCGGCAGTTCTCGGGATGCCGGCCCGGAGGAAAGGTTTTAAACCCCTACCGCCTCCTCGGAATGCGCAGAGCTTTTACCCAGATCTCCAACTGCCGCCCGGTCGTGCCAGGTCCAGAGCCAATGCTCTCATGAAATGGATTATACAGATTTCCACCTGTTGCCTGGCTGTACCGAGGCTAGAGCCACTGCTCGGTTGGATGGATTATCCAGGTTCTCACCTGCCGCCTGGTCATACCGAGGCTGGGGTCAAATGGATTATACAGATTTCCACCTGTTGCCTGGCTGTGCCAAGGCTAGAGCCACTGCTCTCTTGGATGGATTACCCAGGTTCTCACCTGCTGCCTGGTCTCGCCGAGGCTGGAGCCACTGCTCTTCTCGAAACTCTCCGACGCTCTCAATCGCTAAGACCACTCGCGTCAGATTCCCATCCGCCCTCGGGTATGATCGTCACTTCGGCTCGTACTCCCGCTAACGCTATCGGTTCCGGTTCAAACTCGGGCAGGTCGCTCTCAACAACAGCTGACTGGACTAAACCGCTCATCTCGCTTGGATCTTCCCTGACAAGCAGTTCAGACAGGAACTCATGCACCTCTTCATGTAAGGTCAGGTTGTGGAAAAGCTGTTTTAACAGTGCTGAAGGGATCCCATACAAATTCTCTCGAGCTCCCATGCCCTTCGCAAACACACCTCCAGCTCTCATCGCGCGCCCTCCTTGCGCGACCTTCTCGTGCCTACCGTGTTGCCGGAAGAACTCGCAAGGCGTGTCGGCATCGCACACTCGCAGGGGTGTGTGCAACGGAACGTTGGTCCAGATATGCGTGGGCTTTCTGTATGCGGTCCCGTATTTACAGTATGTAACGAGGTGCGGAGCTGGTAGATTGCTCATGCATCGACGCGAGTGCAGACCGTGGGGCTCTCTTCCCTTCGGGTTCTCAATGAAGTATGCTTCGGGCCTCAAGTACCGGATGATCTCCAATGTCCTACGAACTCGCCTGTCCGCAGCGCGCAAATCTCGGATGCCTACTGTCTTCGCCTGGCTGTACTCTGTACAAGGTGGGCTAGCCCAGACTACGTCGAAGTGTCCTGGTCTGAACTGTCGGTAGTCCCATCGCATGATATCCTCGCAATGTGTGGGGCCCCACTTGGGCTGAATGTCCACGGCAACTACTTCGCTGTTTGGAAACTGCTTAGTAAACTGCCTCTCGACTGACCCGGTCCCACTGAACAATACGAGAATTTTAGACTGACCGACTGGTTCCTGCTCAAGTGCTGCGGCTCCGTTGACTGGCGGCAGGGTGTTCTGAACGGATACTCTCGCGAAAGTTCCTACTTCCTCATCAAACCTCTCCTCTGGCACCCATGGCATTGCGCCGTCTACTTTGAGCTCCTCTGAAAGTGTGGTCCACATTGCTCCTGCGGATTCGTCGCGCCTCTTACGGACCCTAAATTTCTCTCGCTCCACTCTCTTAGCCTCGATCCTCTCAAACTTCAACAACGCCCGGTTGGGAACGCCGGGCCTGCCGGCTCCGTCCCACTCAAGATCCTCCCGAGTCTTCCACTCGTTCTCACTGCGGGGCATCCCTGTCCACTTGACTAGGTACTCCGTCCATCTCCTGCCCTAACGTTGGCGCGTACGCGAACGCTCCACCCTCTCGACGTGGGTTTCCTTGCGCCCACTGACGTGGTCCAACGGAGGAGGGGGGGTCTCCTTAGCTCTCTCGACAAAGCGGCTACTCGACTCCACCGGCGAAAGCCGGTCCACGGTGAACACATCGTGCACTTTCCACTGCTTAGGCGTCTGCAACCTATAGGCCGACGGCGCGCCCCTATCGCTTGCGGGGAGGGCCATCTGCCGGTCGCTGTGAAAGACTTCCAGCACCCGAAGGGGTCCGAGGCGCTTCTTAAGCAACTTCTTGTGCAACCCGCGGTCGCCCGGCTGGGTGAGGTACGTGGCGTCTACCCAAACCTCATCACCTACTGCGTAACTCCTGGCCTTGTGACGCGCGTCGTACTGTGCTGGAACAGTCACACCGCTTGATTTGTGACTCTTCCTATAGTAGTCACTCAGAGGGGGAAACGTGACTAATCTGTACCTAATTCGGACTTTTTAGGTACCTGCATATCACAGTTTAAGTATCTATTTGACACCAATTAGACACAGTTTAAGTATCTATTAGACACAGTTTAGGTATGATTTAGACACAGTTTAGGTATGATTTAGACATAGTTTAAGTATGATTTAGACACAGTTTAAGTATCTATTAGATACAATTTAGACATCTGTTAATAACCGTTTTAGTACCCGCTGTTTTATCACCGCATGTTTTATTCGCGCGTATATATGCTGATAACAACCGTTGAGAAATGAGTACAACTAACCGTTGAGAAAATAATATTGCCGTTGAGAAAATAATATTGCCGTACGTGACCCAATTCAGAAACCAATACTACTAACCGTTGAAGTCAATATAATATTTTATCGTTATGCTTGCAAGTAGTATTTGACTCTCACTTTAGTATCTGAGTCAACGTATTAAATAAGTTGGCACGAATTGTTCCCGTTGCGTCCATGCAAGAACTACTCGAAATTGTGAAACTATGTGTCTAACAGCACAACATAAACTGCACATGCACAGAGCAAACAATGCACTGGGTGGGTGACTAGGCATTCGAAACAGCACAAAGCATATGAATGCATCTCAGGAAAGTAAACACGTTTATTACAACATAAAATTTGACACTTACAGTCTATAGTAGTTTACGTTCTCGGATTCTACAAAGCTATTCTACTCGAGTAGATCTACAGATCTTCTACTGTGCTTGTACCACAAGTCAGTTTAACAAAATCGTCTAGCAGCGCAACTAGCTAAAGGCGGTCCCAGCGTCATCGACAGGTGGACCGTATCGACATTCCATCAGCAGTCAGTTACCAATTCCAGCGAAATCTGCGGTTGCACAAAACAAAAGCCAGGCCTTGTTAGCACAAAAATACTATAAATAACGGAAACAGAGCTTATTTCAATAATTACAATACACGCAGCAGAGCGAACATGCACAAACAAGTCGTATACAGTAATACCTCACCTTTAAGGAAACAGGAATTTGGAGCCAGCCTAGCTTTTTTCGTATTTTTCTGACCCCCCCCCTGCCAGCGTCAGCCTCTTACCGAAATTACTAACGAATAGGAAACGCGATTCGAGCGTCAGCCAGCCTCTTCTCTTAAATCCATTTCTTTTTAGGGACTGGAAAGCGCAGTCAGCCAGCGCATTCTCTTAAATTCAGCATGGATCCGAGCAGTCGCCAGGAACTGCGAGAATTGCATGCTGACTTGCAAAGTGGGATGATTAGTCAGGAAGACTACGACGACTTGAAGTCGATAGTCATATCGCGTATCAAGGCCAAAGCGCCACTCAATGAGAGTCCCAGCGGTGAGACCGAGAAAGCGTCAATGCAGAGTGACACGGTTGAGTTGGTTGAAGACTCGGATGAGGACCTTCCCGCAATTATGGATATCCCAATAGGGAGCAAGTCAATATCAAGTGCCACTATTTCCGAATCGGTAGTCCCTTCTCCAATGGACGTGAGACACCGCGGGGGGGGCGTATCATGCAACATAGGACTGTAGCTATCGTGCATTAACCAATAATCCTTAATAATAAACGCGGTGCAGAAAAAGCCTTTATTTGCCATTGAAAATTTTCAGAATTTCATGAAATATCGACTATAATTTCCTTAGATTCAGCTACAATTTCCTTAATAATAATGGAATTTTCTGATGTTCGGCTAGCCTTCGTTTCCTTAATATGACTTTCCGATTTCCGTTAACGAAATGATTCGGCAGCCTTCATTTCCTTATTTGGGTACATTTTCTTAATGTTTTTTTCCAGCCCAGCTTTTTTCGCATTTTTCCGACCCCCCACCCCCCCGAAAAGCTGGCTGTTTCCTTAACCTAGCATTTCCTTAAATGTGAGGCACTACTGTATATCAACAAGCTCACCTGCGCATTTTCCCAGTGATATTCTTGATGCTCCCCGCCCTATGCGCGCTGCCACTCAAATATCAAAGTGTTAGCATTCAAAACAAATGCACATCACAGAAAACTGAAAATCTCAGCGGGGTGAGTTGGCTTCGAACCAACAACTCCCAGCCCGATGGGCTGGTGAGACGCACAAATCGACCACCCCCTTCTAGGCCATGAACACCAGGCCTGTATGCGCACGTATGCTAGTAAACAACAAAGTACATGCTACTCGTGCAAAATATAATAATGACAAAAAGGAGAGCTCAAAGGAAATACAACCAAACCAGTGCTCTATACTGCTTTGCAGCGGTTGACGGCGTGGGCTGGACAACGTTTGAGCGGCTAATCGTTGCTTCTATCTTTTGTCTACACGTGAACAGCTACAGCGGTCAGCGCGGTTCTCCATGGTGGACGATGTCGTTCGAATGATATCTGGATCGATATTTGTGCCCCGGCTGCCAACCCATTTTGATTCGATCGGCATTTATTTCGATCTGACAGCACACGCACCAGTAATCGACGATGTTGAATATATCGAATCGAGATATGATACTACGTACCATGATCGTCCGCGGCCTGTTGACCTGTAGCTGTTCATGGGTACAGGGGAGGTAGAATTAGATAGAACGTTTAACTACAATCATAAACGCCGTTCAGCTCGGGCCGCCAACCGCTGCAAAGCAGTACCGTGCACTGGTCTGCTTGTATTTGTTTTTGTAGGCTTTCATGTTTGTGATTGTACTTTCCACGAGCGGCTCGTATTTTGTTGTTTACCAGGTTTGAGTGGTGTTTATGGGTGTTAGCTTTGCTGTGCTTACTGGCATTCGCGCGCACGCATGCCTGGTGTTCATTGCGTAGAAGGGGGTGGTAAACACAGTAGTATGTGCGTCTCTCCAGCCCATCGGGCTGGGAGTTGTTGGTTCGAAGCCAACTCACCCCGCTGAGAATATCAGTTGTCTGTGTTGTATATTTGTTTTGAATGCTAACACCGTAATATCTGAGTGGCAGCGCGCATGGGGCGGGTAGCATCAAGAACATCACTGGGCAAATGCGCAGGTGAGCTTGCTGATATGACTTGCTTGTGTGACATGCTCGCTGTGCTGCATTTATTGTAACCTCTGTTTCCGCTATTTCTATTATTTTTGTGCTAACTAGGCCTGGCGTTTTGTGCAACCGCAGATTTCGCTGGAACTGGGAACTGCTGCTGGCATGTCGACACGGTCCGCCTGTCGATGACGTTGAGACCGCCTTTCGCTAGTTGCGCTGGCTGACGACTTTGTTCAAGTGGCTAGTGGTATAGTCTTAGTAGAAATTCTAAAGAACTTCTCGAGTAGAACAGTGCTGTAGAATCTTACACATAGTAAGTATCAAAATTTATGTTGTAATACAGTAAACGTGTTTACTTTATTTGATGAGATGCATGCATAATTATGCGTTGTTCTGTTTCGTGTGCTTAGCTACCCACGCAGTGCATGCTCGCATGGCATACAGTAATGGATCATGTATCTGAAACTTCATTTTGTTTGCTGCATGCAAGAATAACACGGCTAGGAAAGCATGCTGTATGAGTTATCAGCTCTAAGAGTCGTATTGTGTGGGCGCAACGTTAATATCAGTTGACAAAACGTTGACTGGTCAAAGATTGATCCGAACATACCAAGTAAATAAATTGTTGACTTAAACGGTTAATAGTAGTGGTTTCTCAACGGTTAGCAGTATTTACATTTATAAGAGAAACTCAATCCAGCTTTAATAACCGTTATTTATTAGTTCTATCTTGCTTTACTTCTGATGCAATTCTGCTTCAATGGTCATTCGTGCATTGTTTGTATTCTAGCACCACGCATTTGTACTTTATTTGCCTATTATTGCCTTTGGAGTGAATGTAATTATCCACATCTGTCATTCTAACATGTATGTATGATATCTACACACACCTCACAGTTTGCATCGTAATATAATAGCAAAATCGTTGCTGCACCGTATGTATATATGTATACACACACGTACGCGAGCGCTCCCGAATAAAACATACGGTGATAAAACAGCGGCTACTAAAACGGTTATTAACAGATGTCTAAACTGTATCTAATAGATACTTAAACTGTGTCTAAATCATACCTAAACTGTGTCTAAATCATACCTAAACTGTGTCTAAATCATACCTAAACTGTGTCTAAATCATACTTAAACTGTGACTAATAGATACTTAAACTGTGTCTAACTGGTGTCAAATAGATACTTAAACTGTGATATGCAGGTACCTAAAAAGTCCGAATTAGGTACAGATTAGTCACGTTTTTTCCTCTGAGTGAGTGTGTATGACTGTCACCCGAACCCGAACCCTAACTGTTTATGCCCGTTATATCGGGTTAACTTATCAACTTTATCACATTCTGAGAAAACTTATCACTGAGTGTATATATCCCGAGTCCTAGGGGTATATCCAACAGGTTTGGCCCCACGCCCTACATTCTGGAGAAACCAGAAGACGCGTCTTCTGAACGTCTTATGAACGTCTTCCGAACGTCTTCTGAGACGTCTTCTGGGTCCAGAAGACACCCAAAAGACGTCCAGAAGACGTCTTCGGCGCGCATTCTAATGTCTACCATCTTCTGGTTTCCGGAAGACGTGCAGAAGATCTTCCGGGAAGACATCCAGAAGTTATCTTATGGACGTCTTCTGCATAACTTCTGTGCATCTTCTGAATTCCGGAAGATGTCTTCTTGATATCTTTTAGGTGTCTTCTGTACATCTTCCCGGAAGATCTTCTGGACGTCTTCCAGAACTCAGAAGATGGTAGACATTAGAAGTCGCGTAGAAGACGTCCTCTAGATGTCTTCTGGATATCTTCTGGAACCCAGAAGACGTCTAGAAGACATCTTCCGGAATTCAGAAGATGTACAGAAGTCATGCAGAAGACGTTCAGAAGATATCTTCTGAATGCCTTCTGCATGTCTAATAAATTTCAACATTCGTATACGCATTCGCGAGGAATATTTTTAGGCTGAAATAAGCTTGCAAGAAGGATGAGTGCAAACAAGATGTATGGCATAATACACTTCTCGCCATCCTTAACAAACATATTCTCAACGTTTGATACACGACAAGAGATGATTTATTTGTGTGGAAGGCTAAGATGCTTTGGAGACTAAAATTGCTTTAACAATATTACTTTTCAATCAAGAACCTAATCATAAGGAGGGCCACACATATTATTATCCTAACTAGCTAAGTGTCTAGAACTACTTCACATTCATGTTCTAAACAACTAGTCTAATTACCTAGAAACGATGTTCATCTAACATGCACACATGGCATAGGTCTTGGACCACGCAAAAACATGGGTTTTCCACTCGCTCGTTTTTAACCGATCTGAAAAACAACGCACACCAAAATACCAACACTTAGTAGAGTGAAAACACACAATGAATACGAGCACAAATTCCTAGGAAGGGTAAGGTAAGTACCTTTACTCTTCTAGTTGTGGGCGATGGGCTGAAAATGCGCTTTTCCCACTTGCTCATTTTCAGCCAATCTGAAAAACAAAGCGCAACTCAAAACCAAAGGTTAGTAAAGCGGAAAAACACAACGCATAAAGGCAGTATTTTACTATTTTTTAGGTGTGACACTAGGGGATGATAGAGCAAATACCTTTATTTGTGGTGTTGAGGTTGGGCTGAAAATTTACCTTTTGGACTAGGTCATTTTCAGCCGATCTGAAAAACAAAGCGCAACGCAAAACCAAAGGTTAGTAAAGCGCAAAAATAGTACGAGACGAAATACAAGATTACCGAAGGAAAACAAAAAGGCCTAGTGGTGTGAGTTGGAATCGAACCAACATCATCTCGTCCAAAGGACGAGCGAGAACACATGTCTCGTTCACACCTCAATTAGACGCTAAGCACGCCGAAGTGCGCGTAAAAAAACCAAGGCACGAAAAGCACCCGCAATCACTATTGAAGTATTGCGTTGTGCAACGTTTTTCGTTAGACGAACTATTTTAAAAGGACCACTTCACCCAGCAGCAGTCCGCGGAAAACGAGGCTGCGGTGGAATTGAGTTGGATGCAGGTGTAAAAGTGGTATAGATGCAAATTTCACTTCAACGTTAAATAAAATTCAAACTCGAACGGTCATGTCGATGTGCGGTGCGGTGCTCGTGCTCACTCCCCTGCGCTGGGCCTGACGATGCGATGCGATGCGATGCGATGCTAATGCTAGCTGACGATGACGATGACGCCTGACCACGACCGCGACCACACGCCAGCGCCACACCAGCGCAGCGCAGCGCTGGCAGATTTTCCGGGTTTGCTATCCGCGGTATCGTGCAGTCATCACGTCTCACGCGACTCACTGCGCGCGTGATCGACTGTTCGACCGTTGCTAGGAGGGATGGTGCTCTAAAACAAGAGCAGTTTCTTCTACCAAATTCGTCGGCCGTTTTAACTTAGTAACTTGGTGTCACGTTTGCCCCTCTCCCGAACAAACCACTTGTTTTTTTGCACTTCTACCTACACCACACAATTATGCCCAGTATTGCACCTTATATGTTTTTTTTGTTTTTTCGCGATTTTTAAAGCTTTTTCAAAAAAAAAAAAAACAAAAAAAACAAAAAGACATACGGAAGACCCCCCAGATATCTTCTGTGCATCTTGTTACCCTCCAGAGATGTCTTTGAGGAAGACATGTCTTCTGGAAATCTGCAACTTGTAGAAGTTCCCGTCAACGTCTTAACACCCCTCTTCGGGGCGTCTTCCTCATTTTTTTGACGATCTTCTACGCGTCTTCTAATGTCTACCTAGGCCCTAGAAAAATGAGGAAGACGCCCCGAAGAGGGGTGTTAAGACGTTGACGGGAACTTCTACAAGTATCAGATTTCCAGAAGACACGTCTTCCTCAAAGACATCTCTAAGACAACCGGAAGATGTACAGAAGATATCTGGGGTATCTTCCGCAAGCACAGTCAAGAAGACGTCCGGAAGATGTCAAAAAAATGTCTTCCGCGTGTCTTATGCGTGTCTCGTTCCGCGTGTCTTCCGCGTGTCTTCCGCACCTCTTCTGGGTTCAGGAAGACATATATTTCCCGAAGGTGTCTGGAAGATGTACAGAAGGTATCTGGGGTATCTTCCGCAAGCACAGTCAAGAAGACGTCCGGAAGATGTCGGGAGATGTCTTCCGCGTGTCTTGTGAGTGACTTCTGAACGTCTTCTGAGTGTTTGTCTTCAGGATGCCCTCCGCACTACCTTGGCCAAGTGTCCTTTGTATAGGAGATAGAATGGCAAGTAAACGTGCCGCGCATCTCCAAAAGGGGGAAGCGCCCCCAAAGACCAAAATGTCGTCCTTCAAACGAGCGATGCTCACTAACCCCCGCCCCCCCCGAATCCGCGGCGGAGGTCTTCCGTCAATCCAAGCCGGAGGTCTTGAAGGGGAAGATGGCAGCGGTGCACGATTGGTTGTCTACGGTGAATCGGAGAGGCGGATGAATCCGCAAAGGCTTTCACCTTCACCTCCGGCCCCGATGGATGAAGTTGTGGACATGACCTATACCGTAGTCCATGAGCCCGAGGACCCTCCCCCGGAGATGCCAACACGAAGGTGCGAACCGGTTGCCACGGCATGCCCGTATCTCCATGAAAGATGTATGCCTGTACGCTCCATCGGAAGTCGTTCCGAAGACGTTCCGAGCGTCTTCTGCGCATCTTCCGGGCTCATGGACTTCGGTAAATCTAACGTAGAGCAAAATGACAATAGCAGAATCTGAAATCAAGCATTCCAAAACTGAAATCTGAAATCCACCGTAGAGGAAAATCAGCCAAAACTGAAAATCGGAAATCTAATGTGGAGCAAAATGACACATATAAAAATCTGAAATTGGTTTGTAAAATCTGAAATCAAGCATTCAAAAAACTGAAATCTGAAATCTAACGTAGAGCAAAATCAGCCAAAATTGAAATTTGGAAAAATCTAACATAGAGCAAAATGACAAATGCAAAAGTCTGAAATGGAGCATTCCAAAAACTGAAAACTGACATCCAACATAGAGCCAAATTAGCCAAAATTGAAAGTCGGAAATCTAACGTAGAGCAAAATGACAAATGTAAAAAATCTGAAATCAAGCATTCCAAAAACTGAAATCAGAAAACTAACGTAGCTCAAAATTAGCTGAGATTGAAATTTTGGAAATCTAACGTAGAGCAAAATGACATATGTAAAATTGCACTTTCGCATATTCCCTTCAATTTCAACAAATGCACACAATCTTGATTATTGCTAATTAATT